>SJYX01021219.1:244489-260882 GCA_006410675.1 Oreotragus oreotragus | reverse complement strand
GCTGAGGTTCCCGTGCTTTATATTTATAGTAGGTTCCCACTAACTATCTATTTTACACATGATAGCATATATATGTCAATCTCAGTCTCCCAATTCATCCCACCCTTCCCTTAGCCCCTATGTCCACATGTGCATTTCTCTAAGAAAATATGGACACAGATGGTCCCATACATATAAACACACACAGAACCCCATGTGAAGATGAAGGCAGAGATACACTGATGCATCTACAAACCAGGGAACACCAAAGATTGCCAGCAAACCACAAGAAACTGGAAGAGAGATGTACAATAAATTCTCCCCTCCTAACTCTCAGAAGGAACCAACGCTACTGACACCTTGACCTCATATTTCTAGCCCCAGAACCGTGAGATGATCAATTTCTGTTGTTAAAGCTACTCAGTTTGTGCCCTTTGTCACTGCAGCCCAAGGAATCTAATACAGGGACCCCAGAGCATGGGGCCCCTGCTTTCTCTTCTCTTTGTCCCTCATGCACCAGAGCAGTTTCCTCCAAAGTGTGTTCCCTGGAGACGGGTGTTTCCCCAGATCTTCCTGAGGGACCAGAGGAGACCAAGCCAATAGGTCTATAGGCCTGTATCTCAGCAGGGCAGCCCTGCATTCTGTGTTTTTATACCTTTTAGGCCTCCATGTAAACATTTGCCTTCAAAAGTAATTCATTTGCCAAAACAGTTAGAGACCCCTGTAGCTACCCTAACAGTGGGGGCTCCTTTTTCACCACTTTGTGAACCTTCCGAATGTTATTGTGCAGTGTTTTCTTAGTCTGTGCTGGACTCTGATAAATTCCCCCTTGTGATCAATGTTTGCAAGGCTGAACAATGGACCTGCCCCTGGAAATGTGAAGTCAGGAAAGAGGAAGTCTCCAGGCACTGAATTAACAGGGCTGTTTTTCCCCACCCAGCTCCAGAAGGCCAGGTTTCTAAGCCCTCCCCAGAGAGCAGGGTCTGCCAGCAGCATGGCTGGGGCAGGGAGGTGGGGGTGATTATAGGCAGGAAGAGGAGAAAGAGGATGACATGACTTCTTCTGACCCCATGATGGTTTTTGAAAAGCAGTTTTATCTGGCTTGGGTTCCTGCGTCACCCCCCTGACCCAGGGTGGTGCTCATCACCTTTGCTCTCTCCTGTAGGTACTGCTCTCCTTTTTCCAGAGTCAAGGGCTCATTTGCTCCATTGTGTGGTGAGTACTTTGGGTCATCTCCGCTGTGGGCTGCTATGGACCTAGAGACGTACTCTGCCCTTCTACTAGCCTCCTGGAAGCTTCATTCTTCTCTTTGCCCCATGGTCCAACTGCATCACACATTCATGGAGCAGCTGATGAGGCCTTCAAGGTCAAGTCTGTTAGTTGCTCAGGCATGCCCTACTCTTTGCAGCCCCATGGAAAGTCCTGGGACTGCGGCCCACCAGGCTCCGCAGTCCTTGTGGTTTTCCAGGCGAGGAATACTGTAGTGGTTTGCCATTTCCTTCTCCAGGGTCATGGTCAAGGGTACTTCGGTAACTACACCTGTGACCACAGGCAATGGAGAGAAAAGTAGAGCAGTCGCAGTAATGAGATAGAAATTAGCCCTGTTCTATGCGTGGTTCCGAGGGAGCTAGCAATTCTATTAGGTAGGTACTACTGTCCTCATCTATTACTGTTGTTTAGTTGCTAATTCATGTCTGGCTCTTTTCACAACCCTAAGGACTGTAGCCCTCCAGGCTTCTGCGTCCCTGCGATTTCCCAGGCAAGAATACTGGAGTGGGTTGCCCTCTGACTAATGATGAAATTGAGGCTCAGAGAGGTTAAATAAGTTATCTAATGTGGCGTGGCCCATAAATGAGAGAGCAGAAATCTAACCCAGGCAGTCTGGCTCTAGAGCCCTGCTCTGAAGCACCATGTACNCTTCTGCGTCCCTGCGATTTCCCAGGCAAGAATACTGGAGTGGGTTGCCCTCTGACTAATGATGAAATTGAGGCTCAGAGAGGTTAAATAAGTTATCTAATGTGG
Source organism: Oreotragus oreotragus (assembly GCA_006410675.1). NCBI lineage: Eukaryota > Metazoa > Chordata > Mammalia > Artiodactyla > Bovidae > Oreotragus > Oreotragus oreotragus. The sequence goes on along the minus strand of SJYX01021219.1, from coordinate 258,881 downwards.
CGTGGCCCATAAATGAGAGAGCAGAAATCTAACCCAGGCAGTCTGGCTCTAGAGCCCTGCTCTGAAGCACCATGTACGTCACCCTTAATGGAGACTCACAGTAGAAGGCCTCCGTTACAGGCCCAGGAGAATGAATGTTTGGGTGTGTTTCTGTGGTCTAAGAGAGTGTTGAAAATAATGGGGAAGGTGTGGGTTAATAGTAATCCACAAATTAACAAGGATGTTACCTGTTATACAAAGAGCATAAGAACTACAGTAATTACTGAGGTAGATTGCCATGGTGACTTTTTTTTTAACCAAACACAACCAAGTGGCAGATTATTACAACCTCTCATTAGGCCTTAGGCTAACCTAAAGGAAATGTTAAAGTATCGAAGGGAAACCCTTCTCTCAACCACAGTAAGGTGGCTCGGCATCACTACAGGTGATAAATAGCCAATACATTTTATTGTCATTTCCATATCTGATTTCCCTGGGAAATTAGAAGTCTTCGCTAAGAATGTCCTAGAAATGAGTGCAAGCAAAGAATTCTCTTCTTAGTACCTATTTTTAATGCCATGGTGGTTCTGTGGTCCTTCCTCTCCAAGTTGTGGAGTTGAATGCGGTAGCCTTTGCCCCCTGTGGGGTTATTTTCCATATCTGATTTCCCTGGGAAATTAGAAGTCTTCGCTAAGAATGTCCTAGAAATGAGTGCAAGCAAAGAATTCTCTTCTTAGTACCTATTTTTAATGCCATGGTGGTTCTGTGGTCCTTCCTCTCCAAGTTGTGGAGTTGAATGCGGTAGCCTTTGCCCCCTGTGGGGTTAGCTGTCCCAACCCTCCTCTGGAGACAGGTTTCAGTGTGATTTCCATGGCAGGGTCCAGGTGTGACCTAAAGCTGAGAGCCAGATCATACCTGATTGATGGCCACAGCTGCCTGGCTAATTGGTGTGTGGGCCTCCCTGCCTCCCTGCCACACCAGGCTCTAGCTTACGGAATGCCATTCTTTGCTTGTCCTCACACTGGTGGAAAGTGTAATTCCCAGCTTCAACATGTGGGACCATGAGCTACCTGCCTGTGAAGTAATTGAAGCCGGAGCTTCCAATGGACTCTCACTGCCGGGCTGAGCAGGAGGTTAAAAGACACAACGGCTAATAGGCACTGAAAGCTGTGCTGTCTCCCTGGAGGCACGAGGCACTCGCACAGGAGATCGATATGGCAGTGATTATCCCACTTCTAGCATTGTCCCCTTTCACCCAGACCAGATAATAGGAGGGTTGTCCCCAGAGTCTGCTATTAATATTACGTGGAGAACTGGCGGTGAGACCAGAGGAAGCAATGGCCCCGTTTCCAAGTGCCTTTTGCTGTGGACTTTTGATTATAGGACTATTGACCAGTTTATTCTTCTAGACAGATCTTCTCTTTAAAAAAAAAAAATCCTCCATGGAAATTCAATTTATGAAACAGCAACGAGCAAAGCTGGCAGGAGTCACTGATGCTTCTCGTTCCATGTTGCCATGGCCCAGCTTGAGTTCACCAGCTGAGATGGGTAGTGTGTGTACCTCCTTCTTTGTCTAGTTTTCCTCTGCGCCCGCAATAGCAGCTCTTTCAGCTGACCCACAGGGTCACAGGAAATTGAGGGGTTTGCCCCAGGGGCCACCTTCAGGCTTCCCAGGTGCTGCTAGTGTTTAAGAACCTGCCTGCCAGTGCAGGAGACATAAGAGACACAGGTGTGATCCCTGGGTCAGGAAGATCCCCTGGAGGAGGTCATGGCAGTCCACTCCAGTACTATGGCCTGGAGAATCCCATGGACAGAGGCGGCTGATGGGCTACAGTCCATAAGGTCACGCGGAGTCGGACACGACCGAAATGAGTGGGCACACGCGCACTCAGGGCCACCCTCAAACAACTGGGTTCCAGACACGGCAGAAAAATACTCCAGTTTTCTGTCACTCAGTGGGAAATATTTGAGATGAGTTCTACACAAATCTTCAGAGTATCCCCATTAGATTGTGGCCCTCCTGTTCTCAGAGATAATCTACTTAGGAAAACACCCTTTGTGGCTTCTTTTACCCTCCTAGTTTCTCTTTCCCCACCTGTGCTTCCTGGGATCATCTTTGAATATATTGTACTACCCATGTCTTAATCACTTTCTCAGGATGTTCATCTGGAGGCCTCAAGTCAAGACAGCAGGAAGAGAGGCTCAGAGCTAGATCATTTGGCTTCCTCCTTTCCCCTGCCCCTGGCTCCACTCTCCTCCTCCCTGAAACTCCTGTGGAACTCCAAGCATGCTACCCAAGGGCTGTCTATCCCCTTTTCACACTGAAAACCCCTAAGGCTTAATTGATGTGTTCCCTCCAAGTCCTGCTCTTTTTCTTTCTTTCCTTATCTTTGAAATGGCCCCACCATTCCTCCAGTTCCCCAGGGCCAGAAACTCTAGTCTAGTCTTATACTTCTTATGGTCCATCGACTAAACTCCTCTTGCTCCTCAAATACAATTAGTGTATATCCTCCCAATTCTATCATCTAAATAGTTCTTGAACACTATAGTTAGAACCCATCCTAACCATCTCCACTTCCATAATCCCTCTGACTCTACATGTCCTGGGAAGGGTGTTTGCTTGGTATTCTCTCCAGTAAATGCTGTTGGTGCCATATCCAGAACTCTTGACAGCTGTTCTGGGTGAGTTCAGTGAGTGCTGCAAGTAACAGCTTAAACCTGTGGACTTCTGCAGAGAATTATGCTTGGCTTACAATCCATCTAATGAGGGATGCTGAGAGATTAGACCCGCTTACTCCCCAGGAGCATCTGATGACTGATGCAGAGTTCAATGATGCCCAGACCCTCCTGTCAAGGTGGGAGCACTATGTGCTGCAACCTGAACCTCAGTACACTCTGTGGATCAGGTCAAGTGTGGGCTATCTGGGACCAAGTCTTTGCTGTGTTTCTCTCCTTTCCTTATTCTTTTCTCTTCACTCTTTTATTTTTTTCCTGGATAGCAGTCCATGTAAATCACATGGACCAGAACACCCACCTCAGGCTCTGCCTCTAGGTAGCTCAGCATGAAAATCTTCATGAACTAGTGGCACTAATCCTACTCTTTATAAAATATTCTCTGCTGCAATCAAACGTTTGGGAAATTCTTATAGGCAATGTTATCCATTCTTTGCTTCAGTCCTTCTTTGGAGTAAGTTTCTCACTTGTCCGTTTTTGCTGTCTCTTTCTTGAATTTTCTTCTTCTCTCCATCCCCTTTGAATCAGTAGCCCTGTATAACCATAAAATTTTCTTGCTAAAACTGTTAAGAATTTTTAAAATCTGTTTTTCAAAGTATTTATATCAGTCTATTAGTTTTCTTTTTTTTGAAATATCCTTTTCTAGTTTGGGTATCAGAATAATGCTGGCCTCATGGAATGAGTTGATAAGCAAGGCAAAGTTAGTTTCAGTTCTTCCTTGAGTACTTGATGTGTGCACAGTCACATCTTGACTCTTGCAACCCCGTGGACTGTAGCCCGCCAGGCTCCTCTGTCCATGGAATTTCCCAGGCAAGAATACTAGAATGAGTTGCCATTTCCTCCTCCAACTATATACCTGGTTTGCCACTTCTATCTTTTCTCCATCCCCAACATCTAGCCTGCCTCTGAATTCCCGAATGCTGCAAGGCCTTCTGTAGCCATGTTGTAGTGTGCTGGGATTTATTTCCTGCATGTATAAACTGAGAATGGTAAAAATATATAGATTTCTAAATCTCTTGTTATGCTAGCATTCTGTGTTTTCCAGATGGATTTTCATGCTGTTTACATTTTTACCTTTTTAAAGAAGAGGATTTCCCCTCTACCCCCAGTAACTGAGAGTCCTGATTGATATAGACTGCAGACACACTGCAAGTATATAAAGATCAAACAAATGCATATTTCTAATGAATTATTTATATTGTGTGTAAGCATTAGTGCAAGTGGTTTTGTTGAAATGGAATCACAAGTTAAAAATCAGTGCTGGATGAAGGGAAGGGAATATTTCTCATTTCCAGTTAGGTGGAAGAAAAGAGTTCTGGGAAGAGCGGAGATTTTAAGGACTTTTATACCAGGGCAGGGAGAAGGCCCGAAGGCATTTTAGCAAAGAGAAAAATCTTCCAGTCACAGGATATAGAGCAAGAGAAAAACTAAGGTGAGGAAGAAAGAAGTATCTATTTAGATCTCTTGCCCATTTTTTGATTGGGTTGTTTGTTTTTTAATATTGAGCTGCAGGAGCTGTTTATATATTTTGCAAACAAACTTCTAGTTACCAGGAGTGGGGAAGAGGGATAAATTGGGAGATTGGTATTTGACATATACACTATGATTTATAAAATAGATTGCTAATAAGGACCTATTGTATAGCACAAGGCTCTCTAGTCAATATTCTTTAATGACCTATATGTGGAAAAAAAGATAGATACATGTATATGTGTAACTGATTCATTTTACTGAAACTAACACAACAACTGTATTCCAAATTAAAGCAGAAGGAAAGAAAAGATGAAGGAAAAAGAAATGGTAAATGTGGTGAGCCCTATGTCCATCCTGAGCAAAGCAAAACCCAGGGACTCCCGCACTGTCAGTCATGCTGCATTTATGTTGAAAGTAGGAGTTAGGTGCTTCATAAAGAAAGTGAACTGGAAATATCGTGGAAATAGTAGTAATAGGGAATATAAGTATAGCCAACATTTACTTACTGCTTACCATATGCTTGATTTTGGACTAAGTGCTTTACATGTATGACCTTCTTTAATCACCCCAACATGGAGATGCAAAAGATAATATCATGATTTCTCATTTATCCATGAAGAGACTGAAGTATATTATTTCTAGCAAGTTTTCAAAGGCCATGTAACAGTTAAATGTTGCAGTTAGAATTCAAATGAAGTTTTGTCTAACTCTAAAATATGATACTGATTCTGATTCACTAACATAAATCCTAAAATAAATAAATAAATAATGTGCATACTTAACAAGTTAGAAAAAAGTTATCCAGGAGGATATTGACTGAATTTTCTGGTTGAAGTGACCTCAGTTCGAAATCTGAGATTTTTCCCTCTTCTGAACATGAACTATTTAAATCCTCAGCACATTCTAAAGATTCAAACTGTTTTCTCAGAAATCGACTGGTTCATTTCCTCGCTGAGAATTATAATTGGGGTAACTTCACCAGTGGTAACTAAACTTTTCAAATTACATAAATATAAAGAAATGTTGATGTGCTTTTCAGAAGAGGAAAGATAATCTCTTTTCTTTCATATTTTCCGCTTTCTTCTTCCCTTCCTTTCTACCTTTCTTTCTTGCTATGCCAATCTTAATAAAGTCTATCATCTGCCTTTCATGTTCCAAAATAAGTCTTGCCTTAAAAATAAAATAGTATCTGCATGTTTAATTTTTTTACCCTGAAATGATATGAGAAGGACAATTTTAAATAACCGAATCTGACATCATACCTGGTGAAATCCTTATTAATAAATGAGCATCTCTTACATGTCAGATACTGTGCTTAGCACATATTTTATTTCATAACATCCTTTGAAAGTGAGCACTATTATTCTTGTGAGATTAAGTGATAGTATTCTTTCCAGTTTAAAAAAGAATAAACTGTGGTTGAAAGTGAACGTGTTAGTCACTCAGTAGTGTCCAGCTTTTGTGGCCCCATGGACCATACCCCACCAGGTTCCTCTGTCCATGGGATTCTCCAAGTACTTTCCTTTAATGGAGTGGCTTGCCATTCCCTTCCTTCTCCAGGGGGTCTTCCCCACCCAGGGATTGAACCTGGGGTTCCCTCATTACAGGCAGATAGTTTACCATCTGAACTGCTAGGGAAGCCCAAACTGAGGTTGATGGAGGATAAATCACTTACTCAAGGTCACACAGATAGTAAATGGTGGAGGTAAGATTAAATCTAAGCTGCCTGATTTCAAGGACTGTGCATGTAATCCTAACATCATACTGTATTTCACCAGAGGAAGAGGTAGTCCTACCAAATTCACAGGAGACATGAGTAATGGTTAACTCTTAGACATCTATGCATCACTTTGTCCATTCTTTCATCCATGCATGCATCTATCAATCCATCTATCCAAAAAGTATTCATTACGTGCAATGTACTGGCTTTCCAAACAAGCAGAGAAATTATCTGCTTGGAGTTTTACATCCCCTTAGTATTCTGTGCAGAGAAGGCAATGGCACCCCACTCCAGTACTCTTTTTTTTTTTTTTTTTAATATAAATTTAGTACTCTTGCCTGGAAAATCCCATGGGCAGAGGAGCCTGGTGGGCTGCAGTCCATGAGGTCGCTAAGAGTCAGACACGACTGAGCGACTTCACTTTCATGCATTGGAGAAAGATATGGCAACCCACTCCAGTATTCTTGCCTGGAGAATCCCAGGATGGGGGAGCCTGGTGGGCTGCCATTTATGGGGTGGCACAGAGTCAGACACGACTGAAGTGACTTAGCAGTAGCAGTAGCAGTATTTTGTGATGTTTCTATAAGATAGAACTTGAGGAAGGATATGCTAGAAGAAAACAGTTGAATGCTTTGTTCCTCCAAATAATTAAGATGGTGTGTGACTCTTTTTTATTTTAAAGAAGTTAGATTTATTTCTTTATTTATAGGCTAACTGACTTAGTTCCCCCATCAGGGATCAGACCTTTACCTCCTGCATTGGAAGCATGGAATCTTAATGACTGGACCACCAGGAAAGTCCTGATAGCGTATGACTTAAATAGGCACAAGATTAAGGAGCAGGGCAGGACATAAAAAGAGAGGTCAGAATAATGCATCTCTTACTCCACTAGCACTTTCCTTTAATGGGGATGGAAAACTTGATATGACTCACTCACTCTGGTCCACTTTCTTCCTGCTGTACAGGCTCAACAGATTTTTCCTTGCAAACCATTGCTTCTGTGGAATTCTTCAACCTAAAATATACTCAGCAACATTCTGTACCTGCTGTGTGCCAGCTGCTGAGTCATACAGAGTCCCTTCTCTTCAGCAGAGCTCAATAGATGATCATCTTCTCATGTTTCGCTGTGCCTTGCTTTCCAAACGCCAGTCCAACTGGGCTCATCAGAATCACTCAGGGGGCTTTAGTAGCCAGTTTCTGTTCTTGAGACTCAATGGACCAAAATGATTGAAGGCAGACTCTGAAGGCTGAGTGCCTGGGTTCAAACTCAGAAATCGTAAGGTCCATGACCTTAGTCAGGTTACTTAACCTTTCTGAGTTGTAGTTTCCTCATCATAAAGGAGAATGATAGTAGTTCCTAATTCACAGAGTTAGGAAGAGAATTTAGAGTTAATATTATGCATAAACCACTTAGAAGGAGTGTCTGCCAAAGAGTATTATAGTTTATTAGCCATTATTAAAAGTGCAAATCATGAAACTGCTCAGATGGACTGGATGAGAATTTTTGGAGGCTGGGCCCAGGATCCTTCTTTGTTGCTATTGTTCTGTTTTCCAGATGATTCTGTTTCTGGATCTTGTTTTAGACTCACTGACAGAGTGAAGTGAAGTGTTCTTAAATGTGAGTCTGAGTCCTAAGTCTGTTTATCTCCCTTTTTAATCAATGCTTTTATTTAATTAGGTCCTGTTGTATGCTAAGTCGCTTCAGTCTTGTGAGACTCTTTGCGACCCTATGGACTATAGCCTGTCAGGCTCCTCTGTCCATGGGATTCTCCAGGCAAGAATACTGGCATTGCCATGCCTTCCTCCAGGGGATCTTCCCACCCCAGGGATTGAACCTGAGTCTCTTATGTCTCCTACATTGGCAGGCAGGATCTTTACCACGAGTGCCACCTGGGAAGCCCCTATAGGATCTCATTTTTTTTTTCCCCAAACATCTTTTTCTTGTCTGGATTCTAATGAGTCACCCTCTTAAGATATGAGTTGATCAGGGACTATGACTCAGAAACTATTAGCTGATTAAATCTACCTCTGCATATGATCCATCTGGTTATTATTTACACAGTTTGATTCCACTTGTGAGATTATAAATCCCTTGGTATAGATAAATATATCTATATATTTATATTTAAATATAAATCCCCACATCTGTGGAGTTGTGTAGCCAAAGCTCAATAAGTGTCAAGTTCAATAATGAAACAGACACATAGTTCAAGCAGGTACTCTCATTATATCTGCCACAATCATTTCCAAAGGCTTCCTTCCATTGATAGGAGTACTTTGCTTGATATTAGTCATGATAAATAAATATTCTATTTTATAAATCTTAAAAATATTAAACCAGTGTGAAAAAGCCACATAGTGAATAAAATATCACATAGTTTGGGTTACCTGTCTCATATATCTAGGACTCTTATCTATGTGACATTGACCACACAGCCTAAGTAAGACAAAGGCAGGAAGGAGAATTCTATGAAAGCAAGTAGGTTGATTAAACTTGCTGGTACGCTATATGCCCAATGACTCCAGGTGAAAAGTGATGACTTTAGGTGATACAAATTGGCTTCCTGGCCAACAGTGATCTCCGTAGGGCTATGGGGCAGTCGTTCCTCTCCCTCCTGAAACCACTGACTTTACAAGGAACTGCCATTCTGATTTGTCCATGGTGTGGACAGGAGACACCTGTTAGGAGTCTGAGTTTGGGCTGCTGTAACAAAGTAGCAAAGATTGTGTGTGTGTGTGCATGCTCAGTTGCGTCCAACTCTTTGAGACCCTGTGGACTGTAGCCCTAGAGGCTCCTCTGTCCATGAGATTCTCCAGGCAAGAATACTGGAGTGGCTTGCCATTTCCTTCTCCAGAAGATCTAGATGGGCTTGCTTATAAAGAGCAGAAATTTGCTTCTCACAGTTCTCGGGGGTGGCAGTCCAAGATCTGTACCAGTGTGGCTGGTTCTGATGAGAGCCCTCTGCTAGATTGCAGATGGCTGACTTTTCATATCTTCACATGGCAAAAAAAAAAAAAAAAAAAGGATGAGAGATCTCTCCAGGGTACTTTTATAAAGGCACTTATTTCATTTCTGAGGCTCCATACTCATGACCTAATTACCTTCCAAAGGCCCCACCTCCTACTACCAACACACTGGGGGTTAGAATTTCAACATCGGAATTTTGGGTGGACACATACATTTGGTCCATTGCATTGGTCAAGAAGAGACCTTCTGTCAGAGTTCCTTCTTTTTTTTAAATTGTGTTTATGTTTTTTTAATTTAATTTTTATTTGAGTATAGTTGGTTTAAAATAATGTGTTAATTTTTGGCATACAGCAAAGTGAATGTTATACATATTGTTGTTATTTTAGTCCCTAAGTCATGTCCGACTCTTTGGAACCCCATGGACAGTAGCCTACCAAGTTCCTCTGTCCATGGGATTTCCCACTCAGGAATATTGAAGTGAGTTGCTGTTTCCTTCTCCAGGGGATTTTCTTTACTCAAGGACAGACTGGCATCTCCTGCATTGGCAGGTGGATTCTTTACCACTGAGCCACCAGGGAATATATGTACATATATCCACTCTTTTTTAAGATTCTATTTCCATACAGGCCATTACAGAGTATTGAATACAGTTCCCTGTGCTCTACAGTAGATCCTTATTCACTGTCTGTTTTATATATAGTAGTGTGTATGTCAACCCCAGCCTTCCAATGTATGATCCTCTTCCCTCTGCCGCCACAGTTACCCACTGGTAACCATGTTTATTTTCCACATTTGTGACTCTACTTCTGTTTTGTAGACAAGCTCATTTGTACCCTTTTCTTAGGTTCCACATACATGTGATATCATATGGTATTTGTTCTTTTCTGTCTGACTTCCTTCACTTAGTGTGACAATCTCTAGGTCCATCCGTGTTTCTGCAAAAAGGAATCTCTGAATTGAAAATGTAAATGAAAATCACGGTATGGCTATGACCAGCCTCACGCAGTTGGTGGCTTACAGAATAAATCCAGCAGNAAAAAAAAAAAAAAAAAAAGGATGAGAGATCTCTCCAGGGTACTTTTATAAAGGCACTTATTTCATTTCTGAGGCTCCATACTCATGACCTAATTACCTTCCAAAGGCCCCACCTCCTACTACCAACACACTGGGGGTTAGAATTTCAACATCGGAATTTTGGGTGGACACATACATTTGGTCCATTGCATTGGTCAAGAAGAGACCTTCTGTCAGAGTTCCTTCTTTTTTTTAAATTGTGTTTATGTTTTTTTAATTTAATTTTTATTTGAGTATAGTTGGTTTAAAATAATGTGTTAATTTTTGGCATACAGCAAAGTGAATGTTATACATATTGTTGTTATTTTAGTCCCTAAGTCATGTCCGACTCTTTGGAACCCCATGGACAGTAGCCTACCAAGTTCCTCTGTCCATGGGATTTCCCACTCAGGAATATTGAAGTGAGTTGCTGTTTCCTTCTCCAGGGGATTTTCTTTACTCAAGGACAGACTGGCATCTCCTGCATTGGCAGGTGGATTCTTTACCACTGAGCCACCAGGGAATATATGTACATATATCCACTCTTTTTTAAGATTCTATTTCCATACAGGCCATTACAGAGTATTGAATACAGTTCCCTGTGCTCTACAGTAGATCCTTATTCACTGTCTGTTTTATATATAGTAGTGTGTATGTCAACCCCAGCCTTCCAATGTATGATCCTCTTCCCTCTGCCGCCACAGTTACCCACTGGTAACCATGTTTATTTTCCACATTTGTGACTCTACTTCTGTTTTGTAGACAAGCTCATTTGTACCCTTTTCTTAGGTTCCACATACATGTGATATCATATGGTATTTGTTCTTTTCTGTCTGACTTCCTTCACTTAGTGTGACAATCTCTAGGTCCATCCGTGTTTCTGCAAAAAGGAATCTCTGAATTGAAAATGTAAATGAAAATCACGGTATGGCTATGACCAGCCTCACGCAGTTGGTGGCTTACAGAATAAATCCAGCAGGCTGAGAGATGTCTTGATGAGAGATAGTAAAGGGGAGGGATGGAGTCAAAGCAGCATTTGAGGCCCTGATATTTCTCTCAGCCTAATTCCAACCCCATCCTCTCTACAGTGTAGTGTGTGAAGTCACTGCTTTCTCTTTTTTTCTTATGTTGCTATGAATTGGTTTCATTTAAATACCACAGAATTCTGACTTGGTAAAGTGGAATTAAGTTTAGAGTTTTACACTTACTATTCTATTAATAGAGCTGTATACCAATATCCATATTAGTATACATTTTTGATGTCTAAACATGGCTGGCTCACAACAAAGCTGGGGTTAACTAACACCCCCAGATATTTTTTGGATAACTGCTGTCTAGTTCTATTTCTGTCTCTCTGCAATGGGCATTTAATTTTTTTGACTAAATGGAAGATTTTATCTTTCTTAAATTCTATCTTGGTGATTTTAATAGCTCTGTATTCTAACATTAAAGTTTGAACATTGATTTTTGTCATCTATCATATCATCTCTCCCTTTTGAGTTGTGTCATCTGCAAATTTGACAAATGTATGCTTTACATCTTCAAATGTGTATATGTTATACAATATTAAAATTTTGAAAAAGTTGAGTGATTTTGACCTTGCAGTTTCCCTTCTAGAAACTTGCATATGCATAGCTTCTCACATATGCATAAAGAGATGTGCTGAAAGCTATCCCATGCAGCACCGTTACAGAGAAAAGAGAATAATCCAGTAATTGATAAATAGTAATTGATAAATCCAGTAATTGATAAATAGATATCCAGTAATTGATAAATACCATATCCAGTAATTGATAAATAGATATGTTTTATTCAATGAACTACATTGTTATAATTAAAAGAAGTGAATTAGAATGTTAAGTATAAACAGTGATCTCAAAACATACTAATGACTAAGTCAATGTGCAGAGTGATATGTATAGTGCAGTGTGATATCAAAAGAAAATGTTATGTGTCAAAATGGTAGAAGATAGTGAATTTGGGGGCAGTAGGAACATGGGTAATTATTATTGCTATAGACTGAATATTTGTGTTCCCCTAATGGAATGATCGGAGAAGGCAATGGCACCCCACTCCAATACTCTTGCCTGGAAAATCCTATGGATGGAGGAGCCTGGTGGGCTGCAGTCCATGGGGTCGCTAAGAGTCGGACACGACTGAGCGACTTCACTTTCACCTTTCACTTTCGTACACTGGAGAAGGAAATGGCAACCCACTCCAGTGTTCTTGCCTGGAGAATCCCAGGGACGGGGGAGCCTGGTAGGCTGCCATCTAGGGGGTTGCACAGAGTCGGACACGAATGAAGTGACTTAGCAATGGAATGATATTTAAATGTGAGTCCTTTGGGAGTTGTTAGGTCATGAGGGCAGAGCCCTCAAGAATGAGACTGTTCTCTAAAAGAGACCCCATAGAGTTCCTTGCCTCTTTCAGCCATGGGTGGTTATAGCAAGAAGAAAACCCTCTATGAATCAGGGAGTAGGCTCCATCAGACATAGAAGCTGTTAGCACCTTGATCTTGGACTTTCCAGTCTCCAGCATTATAAGAAATGAATGTCTGTTGTTTAGGCCACCTGTCCTTGGTATTTTGGTATAGCAGCCTGAATGAACAAAGACCATTATACTATACTAGTGATTTTCTGAATTAAAAAAAATTCTGAAATATAGTCTTTGGCACTCTAATAGTAGCATCCACCAATGTGATTGACCTACTTAAGAAGCTTACAAGAAAGCAAATGAACTTGGTTTGACTTGCCAAGTTCTACAGAGACTGGCTGGTCTGTTCCCAACTTTTTTCTTGGGCGTAGAGGAAGACTACACTGACCAAGGTCCCTTGCAGTTGGATCAGGGTCACCTGACTGTGTTCTGGTCAGTGGGATATAGATCTGGCTGTCAAACTCCCTGTGTGATCCTCTATGCTCACTCTTCCCTTCCACAGTGACAGTGAAGCCAAGGGATGAAAGGAGTTACCCATCAGAAGACAGCCATTCAGGCAACTGCCCTTACTACATCAGACTATCATGTAAATGACTGATAAACCTTAGTGGTGTTACATCATTGAGACCAGGGGTGTTATTCTAGTATTCCTCTATGCTCACTCTTCCCTTCCACAGTGACAGTGAAGCCAAGGGATGAAAGGAGTTACCGATCAGAAGACAGCCATTCAGGCAACTACCCCTACTACATCAGACTATCATGTAAATGACTGATAAACCTTAGTGGTGTTACATCATTGAGAACCAGGGGTGTTGTTTTAGTCGTTAGTGCTGTTTATCCTTTAGATGCACTATCTGTTCTACAAAGTATTTATTTATTGAGAGAGCAATATTCAAATTATAATGGAAAATAGATAGCTTTCTACTGTCCTGTCATCTTTTACCATTTTTCCCTCTTCACTTTCCACTATAATCTGTAAATGCATTTAAAGAGAGCTGTAATTAACTCATTGCAAAGTAACTTGGAAATAACTATTCCCTAAGGACAACATTTTTGTTTGCCTCTTCTTTTGAGAGTTATTTTATATCTTTTTTCCTTCTTTTGAGAGATATTTTAATATACATTCTTGAGGCACAGAAATATTTACTTTTTTCAAAATAATTACATCAATTTGTAATACTATCTGCAGTTTTCCTGTAATATTACAAGTACTAGCTTTTAGCAATTTTGTTTTTTAAATGAAAATGGTTGTATCTTTCTGTATATTAAAAAGAATATTAAAATCTCCATTGGGAACTTCAGACAGTACAGAAAAAATTTATCTGTGTGAACACACATTCATGCACATACACAAAAATGTCAGTTATAAATCTCCATATAACCTACCTTAGCCATATGTTATGGGCACTTTTTATGCCAACAAATACAGATCTACATTATCATTTTAAAACATGAGCTGTCCTTATCATAAACCACTGGTCAATGTGGCTATTTTAATTAAATTAAAATTCATTAAGTAACACAAAATTAAACTAAAAAATCACATTCCTGTAATACTGCTACATGTGGCTAGTGACTGTTGTATAACACAAATACAGAACATTTCCATTAATACTGAAAAATCTGTTTGTACGGCACCATCATAAATTTATAAAGGTTTGTATAAGTTTATTGAACAAATCCTCTATTTTTGGTATTGTTATCCCCAGTGTATTCTTTTTTTTAATGTAAGTGTTTCAGAGCAAATGTTATGCTCTAAGTGCAGTTTTTGGTTCTTATAACTTGGTGATACTTATCTTTTACAATTATTTTTCTTCCAGTTTTATTGAGACGTAGTTGACTGCAACACTGTGTAAGTATAAGGTGGACAGCATAATAGTTTCACTTAGTACGTTATGAAATGATTACCATAATAAGTTTAGTGAACATCTGTCATCTCATACAGCAAAATTAAAAATACAGAAAATAATTTTTGTGTGTGTGATGAAAACTTTAGTATTCATTCTCTTAACAACTTTCATACATAACATATA
>SJYX01021219.1:226709-242283 GCA_006410675.1 Oreotragus oreotragus | reverse complement strand
TATTTCTGCTTTATTGACTATGCCAAAGCCTTTGACTGTGTGGATCCCAAGAAACTGTGGAAAATTCTGAGAGAGATGGGAATACCAGACCACCTGACCTGCCTCTCGAGAAATCTGTATGCAGGCCAGCAAGCAACAGTTAAAACTGGACATGGAACAACAGACTGGTTCCAAATAGGAAAAGGAGTCTGTCAAGGGTGTATATTGTCACCCTGCTTATTTAACTTCTATGCAGAGTACATCATGAGAAACACTGGACTGGAAGAAACACAAGCTGGAATCAAGATTGCCGGGAGAAATATCAATAACCTCAGATATGCAGATGACACCACCCTTATGGCAGAAAGTGAAGAACTAAAAAGCCTCTTGATGAAAGTAAAAGAAAAGAGTGGAAAAGTTGGCTTATAGCTCAACATTCAGAAAACGAAGATCATGGCATCCGGTCCCATCACTCCATGGGAAATAGATGGAGAAACAGTGGAAACAGTGTCAGACTTTATTTTTGGGGGATCCAAAATCACTACAGATGGTGACTGCAGCCATGAAATTAAAAGACATTTACTCCTTGGAAGAAAAGTCATGACCAACGTAAATAGCATATTCAAAAGCAGAGACATTATTTTGCCAACAAAGGTCCGTCTAGTCAAGGCTATTTTCCAGTAGTCATGTATGGATGTGAGAGTTGAACTGTGAAGAAGGCTGAGCACCAAGGAATTGATGCGTTTGAACTGTGGTGTTGGAGAAGACTCTTGAGAGTCCCTTGGACCGCAAGGAGATCCAATCTGTCCATTCTGAAGGAGATCAGCCCTGGGATTTCTTTGGAAGGAATGATGCTAAAGCTGAAACTCCAGTACATTGGCCACCTCATGCGAAGAGTTGACTCATTGGTTGCGTTTGAACTGTGGTGTTGGAGAAGACTCTTGAGAGTCCCTTGGACTGCAAGGAGATCCAACCTGTCCATTCTGAAGGAGATCAGCCCTGGGATTTCTTTGGAAGGAATGATGCTAAAGCTGAAACTCCAGTACTTTGGCCACCTCATGCGAAGAGTTGACTCATTGGACAAGACTCTGATGCTGGGAGGGATTGGGGGCAGGAGGAGAAGGGGATGACCGAGGATGAGATGGCTGGATGGCATCACTGACTCGATGGACCCAAGTCTGAGTGAACTTCGGGAGTTGGTGATGGATGGGAAGGCCTGGCGTGCTATGATTCATGGGGTCGCAGAGAGTCGGACACAACTGAGTGACTAATCTGATCTGATGTGACAACTATTCAGCCTAGAGCTGATACTTTGTCATCTCATTTTTGAGCTGTTGTTCCATAGACCTATTTGACCTTTAATGTCTCTCTAGCTATAAAAAAACAATTATTGTCCACTTTTGCTTTTTTCTGGAGACAAGTTTTCAAAAATATTCCCCTTATTTACTTCTGTATAAGTCAATATAGACTAAGTTGTGCTACAGTAACAAAAACCCAAACTTCTTAGTGACTTAGCCCAAGATTTTCTTTTTCACTCATAATTGGTGGCTGGGGCTCTGCTTCAAGTTATCCTTACTCCAGGATACAAGTAAGATGGAATGCCCATTGTTTGGAAAGAGGAGAGATGGAGGGAGAAGGAGCTTGACAAATTCGCACACTAATTCTTAAAGCTGCCTCCTGAAATTGTTACCTATGACTTCTACTCACATTTCAATGATCAAAACAACTCACACCATCCTGCCTAACACCAAATGAGATGGAAAGTACATGTGCCTGGGAGAACAACCAGAAACACTCAGTAAAAAAATGTTAACAATGCATTCAATATTATTTCTCTTTTACTAGTTGTGAAATTTTTGCAAAGGCACAGTAATATAAGGATGATATTATAAACCTAACATTTACTATGTGTCAAACATTTTGGTAAGTATTTTATATACTTATCCCACTTAACTGCCACAGTCTTTATTTTCCATAGTGATTAACCTCAGTTAATAAATGAGGCACAGAAAAGACAATTATTTTGTCCAAGGTTGCATGGCTAGAAAAAGGCAGAACTTGGGTTCTGATTCGAGAGCTTGCATTTTAAATGCTTCCTCCATTACTTTGTTTGTTTTTTTCGGTTCACAGTGGTGGTTTTCTCCTCATGTGCGCTCAGTCTGTTCAGCCATGTCTGACTCTTTGCAACCCTATGGACTGCAGCCCACCAGACTCCTCTGTCCATGGGGATTCTCCAGGCAAGAATACTGGAGTGGGTTGCCATGCCGTCCTCCAGGAGATCATCCCAACCCAGGGATCAAATCCACATCTCTTATGTCTCCTGCATTGTTAGGTGGGTTCTTTAACCACTAGTTCCACCTGGGGAGCCCCAGTTTTTTCCTTACTCACCTTTGGATGGGGGAGGTTCTGTCCAGACCTGTTCTCTCTAAATAACTCGCAGGAGAGCCTCCTTCTGTGGTTACTTGGGTGCTACCTGGTTTTTCCCCATAGAAATTAAGTAGAAAGCTGGATGAAAGAGCATCTTCAGAGTTGAAAAGTCTTCAGCAACCTGTGAAAAGGGGGAAAGGCCCCATGAGTCAAGGGCATTGGAAACCTGGATACTTCGCTTAATTTTTCTCTGTTGAAACGACTGCAGAAATGGTGGCCTCACTGAACTGGAGCAGCATCTAGTTCCTTAGGGAGGGTTGTTTTTTTTTTTTTTTTTCAATTCAGCAGAAGAATAATATTAAAAATAGTTCAGTTAAGAGAAAAAAGTCTTTGGCCTCTGGGTTTTTTGCTTGATGTGGCTACAAATACATTCTCCCAAACAGCTGCCTTTGTTCTTTATATCTGATTAATCCCAGTCTCTCTCCACTATGCCTTTGCTTCTAGACCTTACTCCTTCAAATCACAGGACTTTTTCCCTCTCAGGCCTACAGTCCTGACTAGTGTCACTTCCTAGTGAAAAATGGCCTGGACTGGCACAATGATTTCTCATTCCTATTTAGCCAGAAGAGCTGTGGCTGGGTCCCAGCTATAGAGAGCTTGACTCCAAGTGTGGCCATTTCCATCTGCTCTTGCCCTGCTCATGAGCTTTGCCATGATTACCCTCCTTTCCTTCCTATAACTGCCTTAGAGGAAAGGTAGTTATTGCTTTTCACAGTTGGTACCGAAGCTGGCAGGCATTCCTCCATTTGTGGTTCAGATGGGGTTGGCACCATTCCCTGGTTCACAGTGGGTAACTGTGTTCTCCCCCAGCCCTACCTCTTCTTCCATGGTCATTTCAGTGATTTTCCCTGGGGAGGAGTGGAAACTGTGTTTATGTTGTCATCCTTCCTGTAAGTCTGTTTTCTATTTTCTCAAACTTTTTTTTTTTTTTTTAACTTAGCAGATGTTGCAAAGTTGCTTAACTTTGCATTTCTTGATTACAAGTTAGCTGGAACATTTTCCCAGACATTTGTTTTCTATTTGTATTTTCTCTTGTGTAAATTTTGTTTGTTTGAGACTTGATCATTTAGCTATTGAAGTCCTATGGGCAGTTTCTAAAAATATATGAATCCATTCTGAGATCATTAAGGAATTGTTCCTTTCTATAACTTTTGATGGAGATGTTTTTTCAATTATGTTCCCTTTTCATTTTCTGCACAGTTTATAATGACTTTTTGGTCATGTTATTACTCTCCTGAGTTGTTTTCTTTCCTAATCTGTTTACCTGTTTAGTGCTTGGCTCTTCTCCCTAGAATGTAGGCTCCTTGGGAGCATGAGTCTTGTGTGGCCTGCTTATCACTGACTCCCTAGGACCTAGAATAGTGCCTGGCAGAATAGTTGCTTAGTAAATATTTATTACAGAAAAATATATTTAATTGCAAAGTAACCATCTCTTCTTCGGGGAAGGCAATGGCACCCCACCCCAGTACTCTTGCCTGGAAAATCCAATGGACGGAGGAGCCTGGTGGGCTGCAGTCCATGGGGTCACTAACAGTCAGACAGACTGAGCGACTTCACTTTCACTTTTCTCTTTCATGCATTGGAGAAGGAAATGGCAACCCACTCCAGTGTTCTTGCCTGGAGAATCCCAGGGATGGGGGAGCCTGGTGGGCTGCCGTCTATGGGGTCACACAGAGTCGGACACGACTGAAGTGACTTAGCAGCAGCAGCAGCAGCAACCATCTCTTCTTAATGGTGTAAATGTTGGACCTTGTTTTTCCCCAGACTATTTGATTAAAAGAAAACATTTAGGTTTTTTTTAGGTTTACTAGAATATATCTATATTTTTTACCCTTCATATTATTGTCTTAACCCCATAATTTTATGTTTGTTTTCTTCCTTTTTTATAGGAAGTATTTAAAATCATATATTAAATTATTTGTGTTCTATAACTTTTCTAATTTTGAAATATTACCATATGGGTTACATAATTATTACTTAAAATAAGTTTTAAAATAAAGCTCATAAATGTCACCTTTTGTCATAGTTCTTTTAAAAATATTCTTTAATAATGATACTCATATTCTTCATTTTAATTTTAGAATTTGGGGGGAAATTATTACTGATGGCTCCTAACTGCTACCATCTTTTCTAAATGCCAAGAAACTAGATTAACTTGGTTGTGGATTGGCATCAACCTTACCTGTTTGTCATATCCAACATGCCTCTTTCCCCATTTCTAAAACTCTAAATATTTCCCTATCTCTGAACTTTTGAACCCTTTTCCATTTTCACAGCTGGCTGAATGCTATTAACAATTGCTTTGAGATTGTAACTGTGAGTGTCTTTAGTATCCTGGAACATAGTTCTCTTTGTATTGTTGATTCAAATGTATTAAATGAGTGAAGTGCATTTTTGTTTTTATTTGTTCTTTTTTAATTGGAAAATATTTGCTTTACACTTTTTTGTTAGGTTCTGGGGCTTCCCTGGTGGCTCAGATGGTAAAGAATCTGCCTGCAATGCGGGAGACCTGGGTTCGATCCCAGGATTGGCAGAAACATAATGAGGTCCATTTTGAATTGTCTTCATTGATATCTTAAGTTGTAATTTTCATCTCATATGCTTTCCAGCCTTCTACTTTAAAAAACTGAACCACAGTTAAATCAGAAAACTAACTCATTCCTCTTTTATATAATTTATGTAGTCATCCATTCACATTCTCCATTCATGCAATCAAAAAAGTACTTCTTATCCAGGTTTTATACCTGGCTCTGGAGGTTATGGCCATGGACAGTATCCAGGCTTTTATGTAGCTTAAACATGGAAGTCTTTTCTTTCCTCAGTACTAAAAATAACTAGAATAAGGGATAAAAAAGGATAAGAAAGAGAAAACCACTGAAACTTTCTTATCTTCAGATTTTTAATCAGAATAGTAGAATTTTTAAAGACAGATTTCAGTTATTTTCCCCCAGTTTTATCATTTATTCCAAAGTAAATCATCAAAAGTTAGTAGCAAATTGTGGGCTTGATAAATGTTCTTAGACCCTCTGCCTCATCTTGAGTATATATTCCAAGACCACAAACCTGCGCTATTAATTGATCAGGTCTGAGCACCATAAAAGGGACTACCAACTACCCTGATGAGTCTTTTCCTTTTTTGAGGAACTACCTGTGTTCTTTCACAAAGGATCATCAGCCTTTGATTTCTTCCTAGTAGTTGGTACAGGATGGTCTTACTTCATCAGGAGGTTTGAAATTAATCTCCAAGTGGAAACTCTATTATGCTTTCCTCATTATCTTTCCTTCAGTCTCTCATTCTTCAACTCTCTTAATCCATACCATTCATTTCTCTATTCCTCATCAATGGCTATATTGATTTCTGTTTATAATCTTCCTACTGTTCTCTCTTAAGAATCTATCATTTTCTCCTAAAAGGGTGGTATGGGAGGGCATTCCCCAACACTTGCATTCATTTTCTTCTCTAACAGATTATATAAATAGCAAATGCAGCTGAGTTTTCAACATGAACTTCCATAAGACTCTTATCCTTCTCCATCAGAGGGCAGACAGACCGAAAACCACAATCACAGAAAACTGACCAATCTGATCACATGGACCACAGCCTTGATTAACTCAATGAAACTATGAGCCATGCCGTGTAGGGCCACCCAAGATGGACAGGCCATGGAGAATTCTGGCAAAAAGTGATCCACTGGAGAAGGGAATGGCAAACCACTTCAGTATTCTTACCTTGAGAACCCCATTAAAGGGTGGTATGGGAGGGCATTCCCCAACACTTGCATTCATTTTCTTCTCTAACAGATTATATAAATAGCAAATGCAGCTGAGTTTTCAACATGAACTTCCATAAGACTCTTATCCTTCTCTATCAAAGGGCAGACAGACCGAAAACCACAATCACAGAAAACTGACCAATCTGATCACATGGACCACAGCCTTGATTAACTCAATGAAACTATGAGCCATGCCGTGTAGGGCCACCCAAGATGGACGGGCCATGGAGAATTCTGGCAAAAAGTGATCCACTGGAGAAGGGAATGGCAAACCACTTCAGTATTCTTACCTTGAGAACCCCATCAACAGTATGAAAAACCAAAAAGATATGACACTGAAAGATGAACTCCCAGGTCAGTAGGTGCCCAATATGCTACTGGAGATCAGTGAAGAAATAACTCCAGAAAGAGTGAAGAGATGGAGCCAAAGCAAAAACAACACACAGTTCTGGATGTGAATGGTGATAGAAGCAAGGTCCAATGCTATAAAGACCAATATTGCATAGGAACCTGGAATGTTAGGTCCATGAATCAAGGCAAATTGGAAGTGGTCAAACAGGAGATGGCAAGAGTGAACGTTGACATTTTAGGAATCAGCGAACTAAAATGGACTGGAATGGGTGAGTTTAACTCAGATTACCATTGTATCTACTACTGTGGGCAAAAATCCCTTAGAAGAAATGGAGTAGCCATCATAGTCAACAAAAGAGTTTGAAATGCAGTACTTGGATGCAATCTCGAAAACAACAGAATGATCTCTGTTTCCAAGGCAAAGCATTCAGTATCACAGTAATCCAAGTCTATGTCCCAACCAGTAATGCTGAAGAAGCTGAAGGTGAATGATTCTACGAAGACCTACAAGACCTTCTAGAACTAACACTAACTAACACTAACAACAACAACAAAAAATGTCCTTTTCATTACAGGGGACTCGAATGCAAAAGTAGGAAGTCAAGAAACACCTGGAGTAATGGAGTAACACGTAAATTTGGTTTTGGAGTACAGTTTGAAGCAGGGCAAAGGCTGATCGTTTTGCCAAGAGAACACACTGGTCATAGCAAACACCCTCTTCCAACAACACAAGGGAAGACGCTACACATGGACGTCACCAGATAGTCAATACTGAAATCAGATTGATTGTATTCTTTGCAACCAGAGTTGGAGAAGCTCTACACAGTCAGCAAAAACAAGACCAGGAGCTGATGGTGGCTCAGATCATGAACTCCTTATAACCAACTTCAGATTTAAATTGAAAGTAGGGAAAATCACTAGACCATTCAGGTATGACCTAAATCAAATGCCTTATGATTATACAGTGGAAGTGAGAAATAGATTCAAGGGATCCGATCTCATAGACAGAATACCTGAAGACTAGGGATGGAGGTTTGTGACACTGTACAGGAGACAGGGATGAAGATCATCCCCAAGAAAAAGAAATGCATAAGAGCAAAATGGCTGTCTGAGGAGGCCTTACAAATAGCTTGAAAAGAGAAGTGAAAAGCAAAGGAGAAAAGGAAAGATATACCCATTTAAATGCAGAGTTCCAAAGAATAGTAAGGAGAGATAAGAAAGCCTTCCTCAGTGATCAGTGCAAAGAAATAGAGGGAAAAAAGGACAGAAATGGTATGGACCTAACAGAAGTAGAAGATATTAAGAAGAGGTGGCAATATACACAGAAGAACTATACAAAAAGTTCTTCACTACCCAGATAATGATGATGGTGTGATCACTCACTTAGAGCCAGACATTCTGGAATGCGAAGACAAATGAGCCTTAGAAAGCATCACTACGAACAAAGCTAGTGGAGGTGATGGAATTCCAGTTGAGCTATTTCAAACCCTGAAAGATGATGCTGTGAAAGTGCTACACTCAATATGCCAGCAAATTTGGAAAACTTAGCAGTGGCCACCGGACTGGAAAATGTCAGTTTTCATTGCAATCCCAAAGAAAGGCAATGCCAAAGAATGCTCAGACTACTGCCCAACTGCACTCATCTCACACGCTAGTAAAATAATGCTCAAAATTCTCCAAGCCAGGCTCAACAGTACATAAACTGTGAACTTCCAGATGTTCAAGCTGGTTTTAGAAGAGGCAAAGGAACCAGAGGTCAAATTGCCAACATCTGCTGGATCATGGAAAAAAGCAAGAGAGTTCCAGAAAAGCATCTATTTCTGGTTTATTGACTATATCAAAGCCTTTGACTGTGTGGATCACCACAAACTGTGGACAATTCTGAGAGAGATGGGAATACCAGACCACCTGACCTGCCTCTTGAGAAACCTATATGCAGGTCAGGAAGCAACAGTTAGAACTGGACATGGAACAGCAGACTGTTTGAAATAGTAAAGGAGTACATCAAGGCTGTATATTGCCGCCCTGCTTATTTAACTTATATGCAGTCCATGTTCAAAACATGAATCAAGTCAAGGCTATAGTTTTTCCAGTAGTCATGTAAGGATGTGAGAGTTGGACTATGAAGAAAGCTGAGTGCCAAAGAATTTATGCGTTTGAACTGTGGTGTTGGAGAAGACTCTTGAGAGTTCCTTGGATGGCAAAGAGATCCAACCAGTCCATCCTAAAGGAAATCAGTCCTGAATATTCATTGGAAGGACTGATGCTGAAGCTGAAACTCCAATACTTTGGCAACCTGATGCAAAGAACTGACTCATTTGAAAAGATCCTGATGCTGGGAAAGATTGAAGGTTGAGGAGAAGGGGACCACAAAGGATGAGACGGTTGGATGGCATCACTGACTCAGTGGACATGAGTTTGAGTAAACTCTGGGAGTTGGTGATGGACAGGGAGGCCTGGCATGATGCAGTCCATGGGGTCATGGAGGTGGACACGACTGAGCAACTGAACTGATCCGAAAGAGTGTCTTTGGTATTCATCATTTTGCTGCTCAGATTAGTGAACTCCCACCACCCCCCACTTGCTCCACCCACACCTGCTCCCAAGTTTTCTGTAAAGCCTGCAAAAGAGTTTAGAAAAATCAAGTTGTTTTTCATGAAAATTATAAAGTTGAGAGATACAAATATGGACTGGGCTTCTGGTATATGTAGGGGTTGATAAATGAAGTTAGAAGGAGGTTTAAGCTATGTAAAAATGGTACCCTAGATGAGAGAGGCCAGTTGACTCTGATCTGCTTGAAAGGCCAAGGAGAGGCTTATTCTGGTCATTGCCCCAGGAATGCCTGAACCTAGAAAAGTTTGTACCACCAAAATCACTCTAGAATGGAGACCAATCCATAACCAGAATAATTAGCATTGGCCTGGTCAGCACATCTCTTTTCTGTAGTCAAACTGTATTAATCAATTCAACACTTTTTCATTCAGCATCTATAAAATATCAGACATAGGTTCTGAGGTTGTGGGAGACAAAAGACCTCATACAGAAATCTTAAGGAGGGATTGAAGTACTGAGGTGCAGATGGTAATAACTGGATAAGCAGGGTAATGATAAAGGAAGTGCGAGATGCTATACAAACCTACAAGGGAGGCATCAAATTTACATCAGATGCATTAGAGAAGGTTTTCCAGGAATAAGTCACTTCTCCATAACCTAACAGTGAAAAAGTCCTTAGCTAGTCAAAAGTGAGATGATTGTGGGTTTGAGTGGTGATCCTGGCTGAGGGAGCAAGGGTATATTGATGTCATTTACCATTTAGCTATATTATATTTGGACCTCTGTTTCATCATAAATAAGTTAAAACTGAGATCATTTAAAATCTGTTGTTTCTATCCAGCTACATATTGGAGTTGGGGCTCCCTGGTGGCTCAGACAGAAAAGAATCCGCCTGCAATGTGGGAGACCAGGGTTCAATCCCTGGATTGCATGGCAACCCACTACAGTATCCTTGCCTGGAGAATCCCCATGGACAGAGGAGCCTGGTGGGCTACAGTCCATGGGGTCACAGAGTCAGACACGACTGAGTGACAAAGCACACATATTGGAGTTATATTACCCTACTGACTAGCATACTCTGAGTCCACTGGCCAAGGCTCTGTTCTCCCTGGACAGTACTTGACTCTGCCAACATTGGCCTTGATTACTTCCTTTTTCATTTTTTCCCATAATTGGCCAACTTTCTCCCTTTCTCCATCCCCAACTCCAAGCAGGACATACTCTCAAAGCTATGATAATGTATTCCAATAGATTGTCTCAAAGTCCTGTTGGCTTAGAAGCTATCCTGCCTCCATCAAGTGTCTCTGTATACGTGTGTTCTGACCAAGAGTTCTTATTTTGCAATTTTTCGGAAGAAAATCTATATTTCTATTGCTAGGAGTCATCTGATTGTAGTTTTCCTCTTCTCATACTCCAAACTTACGATCTGCTTTCTTTTCAGTAGGCAGAAAAGAGCACATATTTAATTTGGAATGAATAGGTCTTCTATCCAAAGGACCACTGTCCAGTAATGGATGCTGCTCAACACTAAAAATACTCATTCATATTCAAACATTGTGATTGTCTATAAGAAATGGTACAATTGTGATTCCAGCAGTTGAGAGGAAATTGACTCTGTTTTCTTAAGATCCTTTAAATCTTAGATTATTTGAAATTAATCTCCAAGAGGAAACACTTGGGCTTTTCCCACTTAAAACTAGAAGATAAGTCATCAGAAGATAAATTAGAGTTAATATAGTTCAGTAGCTGCTGCTGCTGCTGCTGCTAAGTCACTTCAGTCGTGTCCGACTCTGTGTGACCCCATAAACGGCAGCCCACCAGGCTCCCCCATCCCTGGGATTCTCCAGGCAAGAACACTGGAGTGGGTTGCCATTTCCTTCTCCAATGCATGGAAGAGAAAAGTGAAAGTGAAGTCGCTCAGTCTGTCCGACTGTTAGCGACCCCATGGACTGCAGCCCACCAGGCTCCTCCGTCCATTGGATTTTCCAGGCAAGAGTACTGGGGTGGGGTGCCGTTGCCTTTCCCGAGTTCAGTAGCAGAGTCTCTGAAATGAGTATAAAAATGTCAAAAACAAAAGATTATAAAGACTATTGCTCTTGTTGTATGGAAGGGGGGAAAACATATCTTTATGAGACTGTTGCCACACTAGCACTGCAGAAAAATCAGGTCACGCTGCACTTTAAAAACTCTTAGATGACCTTTCTGGCCTGTCAGAATTAGTGGAGAAAATTTTAATGATATTCAGATTTATTGATGTTTTATGTGCTGAACTTTCTTGAGAAATCAGAGGATAACATGCCATTTTAAGTTGCAGTTCTACCTTTCTTTTACTGTCATAACTTTTGATCACACCTATTTTTTTCTTTGCCCTTTTTTTGGGAGGGGAGTGAAATGCTTTAGAAAATGTCATCCTTGAAAGTTTTGGTTGATGTTATCAGGGACTGTCATTTTTGTTAGTCATCAGATGGCTCTGTGTCATTTATGTCAATATATGAAAGTAACCAAGAAATTTCATCAACTGACGATGTGGATCCTTCATATACAAGTATCTAGACCTCTCTGCCATAATTTTTTTTTTTTTCAGAATAAAGCATTCCCTAACTCCCCATTTTAAGTCCCCAAGAAGTGACTTGCTCTTTAAGAGTTACATGACTTTTGACCTCTCTGCTTGAGGGAAACGAAGAGTGACTTGTTTGTGGGTAACCACGAAATGGTCCTCTGGTTATGAACTTATCCAGAGTTGACTGGCCAGTGTTTGTGTAATAGATACACAGAGCCTCGAACACTGTGGGTGGATTGAGAGGTATCTGGGAAATGTAATATTCTTTAAATTACCAAGAAGTAATTTGATCTGAATAAGGCAACTCCAAAGAGAGCTTATTATGGTTCACCAAAATGCAATTGCAAACTGTAATTGGATTTCTTTTTAAGCTGAACAGCACACCCAGGGAGGTGGTGCATTTATCATTTTTGTCAGTCCCTTTCTAGAACCTGAGCACTTGGGGCGATGGCACACCGTGTCACCCCCTTAGGAAGAGAGCATGCTCTCTAACTCAGATCGGGTAAGCAGACATGCTCTTTCCATACACCATAGCCAATAACGTGTTTTGAGCAGAGGAGGCATTATTCCGTGGACATTTTTAGAAGGTTAACCTGAGAGCAGTATTTAGAGAAGACTGGAGGTCGTGAAAGAAGTTTGAGCATATAAGACTGTTGTAGAGCCCACACTTGTCATGTTGGGGGTCTGGACCTAGGAAGAGGTGGTGGGATTGGAATGGAAGATGGGGGTGTGAGGGATAATTCAGTGTGACTGCACCCAGAATGATTAATAACCTGTTTCATTAGTAACTTGTTTCATATTAGTGTTCAATGGGAAGAACCCTGGTCTTGGAATCTGGAAGAATAAAGAGGTTTCCAAGGCAAGACCGAGGCTTCACTTTCTATTTTAAGAAAGGAGCTGAAATACCATGATGTCCAGTTCCTTTTCAGGCCTAACATTTTAAAATGGGAAGACTTTAAGGCATTACAATTTTGCCGTTCACCCCTGTCAGGACACTTAACAATAGGAGACAGCAAAAGGCACATTTGTTATTTGGTGTATCTCTGATTTCCCATTGGCACCCTGACACCTTTAATAGACCCCTGGATAAGCAAAACCCTGTTTTACAACCACAACAAGTTTTCTGATCCCTTCCAGAGTCAAGATCAACTGTCTTATATGTGCATATATTGGTGGATAGCATCTCATAAACTAATTTTGCAGTAAGGAATAAATAGCCCATAATGGCTAAAGCAGACTTTTAGGCGGTGCTGTGGCAAAGAATCCACCTGCCAATGCAGGAGACTCGAGATGCCGGTGCAAACACGGGTCAGGAAGATCCGCTGGAGTAGGAAGTGACAGCTCACTTCAGTATTCTTGCCTGGAAAATTCCATGGACAGAGAAACCTGGTGGGCTACAGTCCACGGGGTCACAAAGAGTCAGACATGACTGAGCATGCCCATTCCTCGCCCCAGTGGCTGAAACATTTTTTATTAGAGCTGATAATATTAATAATCTTTATTGGCCTAATTTTTAGACATATCCCCATATCATTTAGACTTCTCAGAAACACTATGAGGCACATCAGCATTGGAGGTATCAATAAGTCCATTTTACAGATGAGAAAACTGAGGTTTGGGGCAATTTAAGTAGGTTGCATAAGATCACCTAGCTAATAAGTGGCAAAGAAGCTGAAATGCAGACTTTCTTACTCTAAGTCTGTTGCATTTTCCATTCTATTAACATTTTAACTCCCTAAGAAAGAATATAGAAGTATTTTTGGTCCAGGGGCATTGAAAACCATCCAGTGATCACCATTTGGTCTTTTTTTTTTTTTTTTCTCCTGCTTTCAGATATAGTCCCTGCAACAGTCTCATTCAGAATGGTTCTGACAACATTCTACCTAGTAATCCATAGCAATAATAATGATCATAATCACACTTTCTCCCCGACCATCCCAAAGAACATTTAGTGTATTAATGCTGTTAATTAATCTTCATGACATCTTAGCAAATGAAGCAGACTGCAAGTAGGAGGTCCCACTTGGCTGACTGGGAAGCTGAGGTAGGAAGGAATGTTAGGGAGCTGCCTCAAGGTGAGAATAAATCAGCAGAGTTGGTGAGCCAAGAATAGCCTTTTCACAGCTGAAGCTTAAGAGTCTGTTGGGAAGGGACCTGTGCTATTCTCCTTAGAAGATTATTGTTCAGACACCAGAAAAAATTGCCACTTTAAATCCAAGCTTTTCTTTGCTTACTTATTTTTCAGTGCTTTTGAATTCAGTGGTTTTTTTCCTTTGGGGTCTGCACCTTTTTGCAACTGGGGTGACTTCATCTTTCTCTCTTCTGGGAGAACATGCCTAATTGTCCGGCAGATGACAGTCTGTTTACCCCTGCAGTGACCGTCTCTGAGACCAGAGGACTCCAGTTTTTAATAGTTTCTCAGGAATTTGTCCCCTGAGTCTCCCCCTCCTCTGTTCAGGGCCCTAGGGTAGAGTCTTGTCTTTATAGCTCCCACATCCCCATCGGGATGAAGAGTGTTTGTTTCTGATGTTGTATTTCAATAGTTTATTTTCATCAGAGAGAAGATTGAGTGACTTCATCTCTCTGTGTTAGAAATGATGACTGTGTCTGTAACCACGTGCTCGGTTCAGACCCTGTGTGGTTTCTGTGGTTACTGCAGCACTGGGGATGGGGACCTGGGAGCAGTGACGGATTGCCCTGTGGCCAAACTAAGGAGAGTGTTGTTTCTCTGTGGCAGGGAGTCCGGTTACACTGCGGGGAAAGGAACAGGATTCCTGTAGGCTGACAGGAAGACCATAGTTATCTGTGGGAAAAGGAATGATTATGTTGCTCTGTTGTTGGGAAATGAGGTAGCCTTTAACTTTGAGCCCAAATGAAGAATCCTGTTATGATTTACTTTAGCATTGCATTTAAACCCTCCACAATAATTAACCATCTTTCAGACATCACCAGGATATCAGTTATCCAAAAACTATTATCCTGATGGTAAAGGTATCTGTAAAAGCCTAAGCCACTTAGTTCAGCAAAGATAACAGGACCAAAACAAACCCCATGCTAAAACACGACCAAAGTTTTTACTCTACCTCTTTTCAAATCATTGTCTGATGTTTTCTTAAAAGCATCATGAGATCCAGCCAGGTGGTACAAGCATGAGCCTAGGTAATCTTTTTTTTTTTTTTTTAAGCATTTGCTCAATAGTTATCTTCTATGACTGGAGACAAGTGAAATGGTAGAGGATAAGATTAAAATGCTGGCAGATTTCAAGGCCAGGGATAGGGAAATGGAAATAAATGTTATCCATGTTGCCACCTGCCATTATCAAGTTCATGGCAGACATCACTAATGGATCGCATTGTTCTTCCCTGCTGAGTCTGTCCTCGGTTCACAATCTGTCTCACTGTGGCACTAAACATAGTCACAGTCAAGCTTTAGGACTTGGTTCCCCAGGTGAAACTTCCCTGGTGGCTCAGATGGTAAAGCATCTGCCTACAGTGCAGGAGAGCTGGGCTCGATCCCTGGGTTGTGAAGATCCTCTGGAGAGGGAAATGGCAACCCATTACTCTTGCCTGGAAAATCCCATGGACGTAGGAGTATGGTAGGCTACAGTCCGTGGGGTCACAAAGAGTCAGACATGACTGAGCGACTTCATTTTTCCCTGTTTTAGAACAAGATGACTTACCTTGCTTTCCTCCAGAGTAAAACTAAAGGTACAGAGAAACTGGGCATTTGTGGTGGGTGGGGTGGATTGGTTCAGTTCAGTTCAGTTCAGTGGCTCAGTCGTGTCCAACTCTTTGCGACCCCATGAATCGCTGCACACCAGGCCTCCCTGTCCATCACCAGCTCCCGGAGTTCACTCAGACTCACGTCCATCGAGTCCGTGATGCCATCCAGCCGTCTGATCCTCGGTCGTCCCCTTCTCCTCCTGACCCCA
>SJYX01021219.1:174085-226609 GCA_006410675.1 Oreotragus oreotragus | reverse complement strand
GGTAGTCTGAGCATTCTTTGGCATTGCATCTCTTTGGAATTGGAATGAAAACTGACCTTTTCCAGTCCTGTGGCCACTGCTGAGTTTTCCAAATTTGCTGGCATATTGAGTGCAGCACTTTCACAGCATCATCTTCCAGGATTTGAAACAGCTCCACTGGAATTCCATCACCTCCACTTGCTTTGTTCGTAGTGATGCTTTCTAAGGCCCACTTGACTTCACATTCCAAGATGTCTGGCTCTAGATTAGTGATCACATCCTCACGATTATCTGGGTCGGGAAGATCTTTTCTGTACAATTCTTCTGTGTATTCTTGCCACCTCTCTTAATATCTTCTGCTTCTGTTAGGGTGGATTGGTATTAATGTAATTAAAATGTTTTTCAAGAGAGCTAGGCTAATCTGAAGTCTGCAGGTATGATAGAATTGTCTCCAAGTTTAGAACACTTAAAATTGCACCACTAATGAAAGAAATGAAATTTAAAACATCAATATTTTATCTTTTGAATTAAAAAATTGATAATACAAAGAGTTTGGGGAAGGATTGTGGAAGCATGTAACCTCATAGATATAGAAATAGTATGGATTGATACATAATTTGGAGGGCAATTGAGAAGTATCCCTCCAAATATTAAATGCATACACCATTTTTTCCTAGTAATTCTACATCTACAGATGTTTCCACAAGTATTTAAGAATATATATTTAAAGCGTATGCATGATTTTTTAATACACTGCAAAATAATTGATTGAAGAATTAAAGACTACAATCTCTGTATCTCTCAGTAGAGTACTATGTAGGCATTCAGAATATTGGAATAGGTACAAAATGGTAAATGGCTTTGTTTCTTTACGATTCTTCAATTCCTAGCTAATGTTTCCCTGCCAGTTGTCTTCATGCTTGGTCATATGACATGCGTTGCCCATGAGATGTGGATGGGTATGATATGTGTCACATTCTGAAATGTGATTGCCTATCTTGTCTGGGACTCTAGTTCCAACTCTCTGTCACGTGAGCATAATGTCACATAGTGGCTCCTTTCCCAGTTTGGGTTCCAAAATAAGAAGGTGAGTTGAACAGAACTTATTAGAGCACCAGATGACTCCAACAAAGTCAAGCCAAGCCCAAGAACTACAGTTGATCTACTACTCTTGGTGACATAGCAATACATAGATGTTGTAGCCATTGAGAGTTTGAGATTGTTTGTTACATAGCATTCCTGCAACAAAACCTGACTAATATAGCTCATGTAGAAAAAATGTCAGGAAGATGCTGAATGAAAAAAGCTAATTATATAGCAACATAATCAATATGATTTGCATTTAAAATATCTATCATCTATCCATCCATCTTTGCTTGTATTTTTTGTTTGTTTTGGTTTTTTTCTGTAACATCTTAAGAAAGTTTATTTTTTTATTTTTTTTACTGTAATATCTTAAGAAAAACCCAAATGACCTTTTTGGCCAACCCAATATATGTATAGAAAATATCTGAAAAGATACAAAGAGAACTGTCAACCGTGGGCACCTCTGGAATAGTTGGTTGGGGGCAGGAGGATGAGAGGGAAGAGAGACTTAGTATATAATTCATGTTTTTACTGTTTGACTTTTTCACCAACATGGGTTACTTTATTATTTTTTTTTTATTTATTTATTTTTTTACATGAACTCCCAAACATGAACCTTCCTCCCACCTCCCACCCCACATCTTCCCTCCAGAATAGCATTGAAATATGTATACTATCATGTAAGAAATGAATTGCCAGTCTATGTTCAATGCAGGATGCAGGATGCTTGGGGCTGGTGTATGGGGATGATCTGGGTTACTTTAATAATAAAAATATTAAGAAAAGTTTTCATTTTTAGTATTTGCTATTTCAGGTACTATATTCTAATTTTGAGCATTGCTTTTAATCAAGTCATTATACCTTTAAAATACTATGATTTCTGGTGGGAAAAAAATCCACAAGAAATGCCCAGGTACTGATAAAACACAAAAATGATCTGTATCCTTTCAACAGAGACATAATCTCTAGCTCTTAGAGATTAGTCCCCAACACTGAGGAGGTCAGTGGAGAAGAGTGGGGAAAAGTGACAGTGATGAGTTGCTACTGGGATTGTGTTCTTTTGTCACCAAGACAAAGGCGAATACTGAGAAATTTGAAGGCAGTGTGGTAGATACTTTCTCACTTTCTCTCACTCTTTTTCCCTCTCTTAAGGTCAGAATTGACTATTTCCCTGGGAGAAGCAAGAACTTATATTCAGAACCTGTTTAACTTTTTTCTTTCTAATCTGAGAAATTACCAAAAAGGGTGACCCCAGATAAACCGGAGAAGTAATCCTTTCACTGTTCTATCCCAGACTAAGAAAACTAGTCTTTCCTTTGTCTTATTCCTTTGTGGGAAAAACAAAGATCTCTTTTCCCTTGAGGCCGTTGTCTGACCTCCTCTCAGGAGATTCCTCCCACACCTTTACCTTTCACCTCACTAGTGCCTGGTCACATTCACAGCTCAGAGGTCACATCATTTAGACACCTGCTGTGTCCCCCAGGCCAGGAATGGTCCTCCTGTGTGTCCCAGTCCTCCTTACCATGTCTGAAATGTAAGTGTGGAACCATCGCATGCTGCTTTCAGCGCCTGTTTATTTGTCTTTCTCACCCACTAAGGTCTTTAAGGTCAGGCACTGTGGCTTGTTTATCATCATACCCCTACTAACCAATCTTGTACGAGGAATATAATAGCTGCTCAATAAATATTTCCTGAACATTTGATGAAAAAGAGTGCTGATAGGATAAAGTAATTTGTTCCCAGATGTTACTGTCTTGCCCTTTAGAAATGTTTGCTTTTTAATATTGGGTTGACCAAAAAAGTTTGGAGAAAACAAACAAATGAACTTTTTGGCTGACCCAATAGAAAAGGGCAGGCAGGAATTTTGGATTCTTCTACTAATAGGCTGGTAGGGGAGCTACTTTTTTCCCAAAGGAGTCTTCTGATTCCTAAGGTGACCAAGGGTCTGGATTTGGCTGAAACTGAGGAGTTTCCCAGGATTTGGGACTTTTCACTGCTAGCATGGGTGTGCGTGCGTACGTGTATGCTCGGTCATGTCAGACTCTTTGTGACTGCATGGACTGTAGCCCTTCAGGCTCCTCTGTCCATGGGATTTTTCCAGGCAAGAATACTGGAGTGGATTGCCATTTCCTCCTCCAAGGGCTCTTCCTGACCCAGGGATGGAACCCGGGTCTCCTGTGCTTCCTGTATTGACAGGTGGATCCTTTACCACTATGCCATCTGGGAAGCCCCAATATGGGGACAGTCTTGGGCCAAGTGGGATGACTAGTCATTCCACTTTGGGATCAATCACATAAGAATTACCAAGTCTTCTTATATACAGATCAAGGAAAATGTGCTAGTCTCCTCTCACTAGAATTCAAAAAGAATACCACCACATGTTGCTGACAGTATTTTCATTTCTGATCCCCTAAGGATCATCACATCTTAATTGATAAGATTCATTTGGTTTCTCAATGGATACATCAGAGATAAAGATTGAAGCTTTCCATCCCTCCCTGCTGTGTCCACAGAAGGTTGTCAATCAACATAAGGAATTTAAGTACTTAAAGGGCAGAGACTGTGGCTGTTTTTGTAGTGACAGGAATAGTACTGAACCAATGCACCTTTCTTATCGTAGCCCTTTCATGCCAATAGTGGGAATGAGAGAGAAAATGGTTTCAAGATTATTAGGCATACTCTGACTTACCATGAGTTATTCAGTCTCACTAAGAGTCAGGACTCTTACGTAAACACATCTCAAGTAATCCTCCAAGGGATGTTTATATGCTGGAGCCAAACAGACAAAGCTCTTGTCTTTGTCGAATCTGAAGTTTTCTACCAGAAATCAAACTGCTTTACCCCAAAAGAGAAGGGTTGGCTAAGGCAGCTGCTGGGCACAGCTGTGAAACCCAGGGATTTCTAGATCCAAATATGTCAAGAGATCAGCTCTCTGGCCAGCAGCTGTGCCCCAGCTTGATGAGCAGGAAAGGCTCCCCCAGAAGACAGCTGAGACCGAACCAGACTCCTGCTCCCAAGAGCTCAGTCTTCTCCGGACCCTGAGGTTTACCCTGGCAGCATCAGATTGCACCAAGTAGGGATATTCTCCAAACTGTGCCTTGGCCAGCCCTCTGACCTCTTCAGAGACTTTCTCCTTTCTGTGATTTTTTGTAGAACCTATGATCTGGGTGAAAAGGGACAGAAAGAACACATTATTTAAAAAGAAAAGTGCCTTGACCACCTACTCAGTCACCTACCATCATTTCTGCTTCTCTGTGGCAGTGGGCACATCATACGTAGTTTAATCACTTTCCTTGCTACTTCTATCCACGAAGTGAGGCTCTTAAGCAAGCCTGGGGAGAATACCAAGGTGATATGTTTCTAAGTGGAAGCACAGTTTACAAAAGGGATGTATTCAAAATCTTTTTTAGGAGAACAGTACAGAGACTCCTTAAACAACTAAAAATAGAGCTACCATATAACCTAGCAATCCCACTCCTAGGCTGATACCCAGAGAAAACCATAATTCAAAAGGATGCAAGCACCCCAGTGTTCATCGCTGCACTATTTACAATAGCCAGGACATGGAAACAACCTAAATGTTCACTGACAGAGGACTAGATAAAGCAGATATGGTACATAACAGTGGACTATTACTCAAACATTAAGATGAACAAAACGCAATTTGCAGAGACATGTATGGGCCTAGAGATTGTCAAACAGGGTGAAGTAAGTCAGAAAGACAAATATCATATAAGAGTGCTTATATATGGAATCTAGAAAAATGATACAACTGAACTTATTTGTAAAGCAGAAATAGAGTCAAAGATGTAGAGAACAAAAGTATGGATACCAAGGGGGAAAGGAGGAGTGGGATGAATCGGGAGATTGGGATTGACATATGTTTAAAAGATAACTGATGAGAACCTGTACAGCACAGGGAAATCTACTCGGTGCTCTGTGGTGACCTATACGGGATGGAAATCTGAAAAGGAGTGAGTGTATACATATGTATAACTGATTCAGGCTTCCCAGGTGGTGCTAATGGTAAAGAACACAGCTGCCAGTGCAGAAGACGTAAGAGACGTGGGTTCAATCTCTGGGTCGGGAAGGTCCCCCTGGAGGAGGGCATGGCAACCCACTCCAGTATTCTCGCCTGGAGAATCCCATGGACAGAGGAGCCTGGCGGGCTGCAGTCTATGGGACTGCAAAATGTCGAACATGACTGAAGCAACGTGGCATGCATAGCATGCAACTGATTCACTTTGCTGTACAGCAGAGACTAATACAACATTGTAATGCAACTATACTCCAATCACACCAAAACCCAAACCACCGTTTTAAAGATAACATGTTGACAGGACGGTTATTAAAACTGTGATAATAAGCTATTAGAAGAAACAGTGTAAATGGATGGTAGTAAAACAGAGAGAGTAGGAGGTGAAGGGAAGGACATTAAGGACTGACTGTGTAGCCCATCCCTTCCTCCTTTCCTTATCCTCTTATTAGGCTTGAGATCCTGACCTTACAACTTGGTTAAGCCTCTTATTCCAGGGATGCTTATGATGCCTGCTTTGTTTTTTTCTCCTGTGGCTCTTGGGTAGAGGTGACCCTTTAGATTGGGAGTGATCACTAACCATGAATAGTGTCGTGGAAAGCAACATCTCTCTCCACAGTAAGAGAAAAAGGAATATCTCCTGCACTAGCTACCACTGCTGAGTTACAAACCACCCCCAAACGTAGTTGCATAAGACAACCTTTCTTTTTGCTCACAGATTCTGTGGGTGAGGAATTAGGACAGGGCAAAGCAGAGGTGACTTTTTTTCTGCTCCATTGTGTCTGGTACCTCAGTTGGGGAGACCTAAAGATTGGAAGTGATGTGATGGACAGAGGCTGGAATCATCTGGCTGCATCTTTACTTACATCCTTGGAGGTGGATGTCAGCTGTCAACAGGACCTCAGCTAGGCTGTTGGGTGGAGCACTTACATATGGTTTTCTCTCCACGTGGTCTCTTGGCATGGGCTAGTGTGGGTCTTTGTATCACATGGTGACTAGTTTCCAAGACCAAGTGTTTCAAGACAGCAGGAGTGCATGACATTTTTTATCTTCCCTTGGAGGTCACTTCTGTTCTTCCTTGTTGGTTGAGACAGTAACAAAGTTCTATTCAGCTCAAGGTGGAGGAGACATATACTTTATCTCTTGATCGGGAATTTTAAGGTCACATTATAAGATGAGCATGTTGGATGGTTGGTGTTGCTGTCATCTTTGGAAAATATTACCTGCTGCATCCTTCTAAGTTAAAAGTTTTAGAAGAGTGGTTAGAATTTAGGAAAGGTTGGGGGACTAGAAGTCATGATTTTTTTCTTTGACAATTCTTCTGAGTTTTCTTCCTGAATACATTCTGTTGGTTAAGCTCCTTACGTTTGTCCTTGCAACTCACTCCACCGTGAATGTCTTTTTTGTCTTTTTGTCAGACATAATTTGATTGAATGTTCCAGAGAATGCTATTGGTAACTCATTGGTAAAATCTTCTCTGGTGAACCAAGGTAGAATTAGTCACACATTTCTCTGTGCTTCAAATAATAACTAATGTGTAGTGAGCACTTTTCTATGTATGAGGCACAGTTCCAAGTAATTTTCATGGTTTCAATAATTTATTCTTCCCAGCAAGGCTGTAAGGTAAAAGATGTTATTATCATTTTAACTTTACCAATGAAGAAAAATTGGTACAAAAATTTTGAGGCACAAAGATTACATAACTCAGCTGAGGGCACATAGCTTTAAAGTGATGGAGCCAAGAATGAAGGCAGAGTCAGATAGTATGCCACTCCTAGAGGGACGGTTAGGAAAAAGGCTTCAGAATGATGTCTATAGAAAATATTTACTAAGTAATTTGGCCAAAGAGTGTAGGTAGGAAGTGGAATAAAATTCTTGAAACTTTGTTCAGTTCAGTCTTTTCAGTAACCTTAGACACCAACTCCCTCCAGTGAATCAATTAAAATCAGGTATTGAAGCACTAACAAGAAAAAATTTTCCAGCGAAGTAAACCAACTTATACAAGGGGAGCATACAGGGAGACTGAAAACACAGTTTTAAAATCATTATTTCATAAATGTGTCTGCAAAGTCAGGGAAGAGTTAAGGATATGATCTTCTCTTTTCTCCTTATGGAAGAGAAGGGGAATTTTAAACAGATCCTCTTCCCCAGCTTGGCAATATTCTGATTTTGGAAGATGTCTCTAATTGCTCAGATGCACAACCTTCTCTCCTTGAGACACCCGGAAAATGCTTTAGGCTCTTTCTTTTTTTTCCTTTGCATTCTTCCCAGCCCTCTCCACCGTCCTTCTACTCAACACACGTCCGTGCATTTACTAAGCATGAACGTTGATTTGCCTGACCTCAGACTCTGGGCATCTTTTTACTTTTAGAAGAGTTTCAGGATGGGGAACACGTGTATACCTGTGGCAGATTCATGTTGATGTATGGCAAAACCAATACAATATTGTAAAGTGGGGGGTTCATGTTTGGGAGTTCGTGTATACCCGTGGCAGACTCATCTCAATGTATGCCAAAACCAATAGAGTACTGTAAGGTAAAATAAAGTAAAATGGAAGCTCTTAAAAAAAAAAAAAATGATCCACTCTACAACCAAAGCTAACACAACATTGTACAGCTGTGCTCCAGTAAAAGTAAATTTAAAATAAGATAGATAGTAAAAAATGGCCCAATGGACAGCACCGGGAAGTCTACTCAATATTCTTTAGAAAAATAAATGGGAAAAGAACTTGAAAAAAAAATAAATAAAGAGACTGCTTTTCCTCCATTGTAAAAAAAATAAAATAAAAAAATAAAGTAATTAACCTCCAATTAAAATAAATAAATTTATATTAAAAATAAATAAATAAATAAATATTCCATGCGCCCCCAAAAAGAAAAGAGTTTCCAAAGTGAAAGGGTAAGAGGTGGTTCAATGTCATTGGGCTATTCTTAATTTTTCTTGAGAGATAATAATGGTAACTCTAGTCTGATTACATGGGTGCTGCTGCTGCTAAGTCACTTCAGTCATCGTGTGACCCCATAGATAGCAGCCCATCAGGCTCCGCCATCCCTGGGATTCTCCAGGCAAGAACACTGGAGTGGGTTGCCATTTCCTTCTCCAATGCATGAAAGTGAAAAGTGAAAGGGAAGTCGCTCAGTCATGTTCGACTCTTCTCAACCCCATGGACTGCAGCCTTCCAGGCTCCTCCGCCCATGGGATTTGCCAGGCAAGAGTACTGGAGTGGGATGCCATCAGTAGTTAGCATCAAATATGCAAATACCTCGTATGTTTGGAGAGTGTTAGTCCTCAAGACACCAGGAAAAGCAGAAGCTCCAGGGAGGAGAAAAACTCCTCAGATGCAGAAATTTCATCTAAAAGTCCTCCTAGACTTTCATGTCTTGTAAGAGGTTTTTCAAAGCCTTCATGGTCCCATTTTTCTGCTGCCCATACTGATACTACTGCCTCAGTCCTGAACTCCCCCTCTGACATCTAAGTGAGATTATAGGCAACCATGCATTGTGTTTAACTGTGGAACTCCAACACTCACTCTCTGAGGTCTTCAAAGTGGTCCAGTACTCAAGAGGCAGTTAAAATGATCACCTGCATTCATGCTGAAGGAGTGCATTAGGAGGACGTGTCAGCCAGTTGACATTGGAGCTAGACCACGACAAGCAGGAAGGTTCTCACCTCCTCCCCTGTTCTTGGAAGATCTGTTCTGTCAGCAGTTTCCAGAGCGGGAGCTGCTCCAAGGATGCAGCCTTGAGAGAATAAGGGGTTGTTGAAACGATATGGATAGATGGAAGGTATTTGTGACTGAATCCAGTTAAGGCTTCTATATAAACTTAAAATTCTGCTGGGCAGGTGCAGCCATCTATTCATCTTGAACCCAAGACAAGCCTTGCATATGAGTTCTCTTGATTGTAAAAACTGCCACCTACCAATCTGGAGTAGCTGCCTCTTTCTTTAATCTCTCCTTGCCCTCCATGTATGGGGCCAGTTTATGAACCCACACTCCATGTGACCAAGTCACTCTCCTCCTCCCCCAAGCCCAAGATTCCCAGCATTGTGCTCATCTGAATGCCATGCCAGTGCTCTCCAATTCATCTTTATATAGCCCTACTTTCTACTATTTTCCTGTGATTGAACAGTGGAAGTTTATAGAAATAATGCTTCTGTCAAACTGTAGGGTTTGAGACAGAATATATAAGACTTTAGCATTTACAGAATTTTCATTAAGTATTGAATTGGCCAGAGTGTTCAGTAAGATCTTACAGAAAAGCCCAAATGAACTTTTTGGCCAACCCAATATTCCCTAAGGGAACTATTAGTTTTCAGGAGTGATCTTTAGAGACCAGCAGTTTCTTCTTGGTGAGTTTCAGGTTCCAACATGGCTGTTTCAGTCATTTTTGTATGCTCCCTTTCTGGGTCTTTGAATTAATTAATCGATTGGAAATTCGTTCTTTGGTTTAAGTCTTATCAATGTGATTTTTCTGTCTTGATTTTTATTTATTTTTTTTTGGCTATTCATTTGAATCTCAAGAACAATTTCAGATGGGCCCTGTTGGTTCTGTCTGTGGCTACTTCATGCTCAACTCAGTCCAAAGATCCAATTTTGGAGAAGGGACACAAGTCAAGAAATGTAAATTGCTGTGCTCTGCTCCGTGGCCATCAAACATCCTTTGTTAACATTCTCATTTTCTACTAAATGAGCTATTGTGGCTACAAGTCAGTGGTCCCAATACAGAATTTGTAGCACAATAAACAAAGTGTAAAATGTATGTAATGAGGACTGCCTCTGATTTCCCTTAATTGCACTTTGAATTACAGCCAGCACAACCCTGACATCAACATTACTTCCTCAATACATAGCCTTGATGTACGCAAATTTTTCTTGTATGACAGGTTTATTTCTTTGTTGAAGAACTATTTAGGAGGTATTTCATTGTATGTTGCAAAGATATAATTGGGCTCTGGCTGGTTTAGTCACTTAATAGGTATGGTCATAATGACATGTCACTTCATAGTATATGAGCTCCTCATTCCTTTCCAGGTTGATTGCTTTATCTATCTTGGAGACATCAAATGGAGTCCATTGAAAATAACACCTATAGGAAGATGAACTGGAGATTTATTTCTCACTTTAAGTTCAGAGCTTTGGTATGTTCAGAGAAGGCTGTTAGCCTCATATCAAATAAGACTGAAAAAAGAAAGGTAGTGAAATCTATGAATAAAATTATTATCCCTTAAGATTTAGAGTGTATTTTCCTTGAATGACAGGGAAAATCTGTAGAGGTATTGACTACTCACCAATTTACCGTCAGGCACAAAAGGAGTGAGGTGCTTTGGGATTAAATTCCCAGAAAAACATTTATGGTGATAGTGATATCACTTGCAACATATCATCTGATCCAAACTTAGTTGATTTTATTGTTTGTATCACCAACCTTACTACTAATTGCTAGTTCAGTCTGAGTGCTGTTCTTATTTTCTTTTTGTATTTGTCTCCATTTGCTTTCATCACTGTATTTATCATAAATAAGCTATATTTATCGTAAAACTCAGAAATAAGAACATAAGTATTGAGGACGGTAGATTCAAGAGAAGGAAAGATGTGAAAGTTTGGAAGGGCCAGGTGATTTGGGGCATAGCACAGTAGGACTCGAGCAAATCACCAGCAGTGATGTGATCTGAAGGGACATTGGTTTGGGTGACGGCCAAGTGGCATTGTTTTGAACAAGTGTAACTATAGTAACATTGGTGGTGACAGGAATATGGCTGGCTGTGGTCATCAGTGGTGGCTGCTGCAGTGACCCTGTGGCTCCATATATATATTCAGCAGTAGCAGCATCAATAGCAGAGCCTCTGTCAGACAGAAGCATTTGCCATGATGTCTTCAGTGGGTACGAGTGACATGACTGACAGTTTTAATGTCGGGAGTGACTTATGGTATCACCACAGCAGTTAAAGAAAGTGGGGAGGAAAAGAGCTGAAACACTGCAGTTTCCAATTAAACGAGTGCTCCAAGTGGGATACCTGCTGTGGATTGTCAGAGGCGGAGCGTCAGGTGTGGGGTAAAGAGGCTATTTTTCCAGGAGAAGTTGATGGGAGCAAAGTCAGAGAGGACTAGTATGTATCTTGTAAGATTGTATTAAATTGAGTAGCAAGGTGTAAAGCAGGAAAAACCATGTCTGGTGTTTGTTACAAATTAGCTAATTTTACTAATAAAATATAGTAATAATAGTATATCATAGTTTCCTCTTGTTAAGCAATTATTAAGTTCAGGGGCTGAACCAAGGTCTTTATTTGTGAAATACAAACAACATTTTTGTGCCAAGATTCTATTTATAGACTATTATAGACTGAACTGTACCCTCCCCACCCCAAATTCACATGCTGAAGCCCTGACTTCCAGCAGAACTGTGTTTGGAAATGGAACTTCTAAGGAGGCAATTGGCTGAATGAGATCATAAGTGCTAAGTCACTTCAGTTGTGTCTGACTCTGTGCGACCCCACTGTAGCCTGCCAGGCGCCTCTGTCCGTGGGATTCTCTAGGCAAGAATACTGGCGTGGGTTGCCATGCCCTCCTCCAGGGGATCTTCCCGACCCAGGGGTTGAATGTGCATGCATCTCTTCTGTCTCCTGCATTGGCAGGCGGTTCTTTACCGCAGGGTTCTAGCGCCACCTGGGAGATCTATAAGGGTGGGGCTGTAATCTGATGGGACTGATGTCCTTACAAGAACACGCCACCAGAGCACTCTCTCTGCTCACCCAGAGAGATGCCCATGCCAGGACACAGTGAGAAGTCATCGTCTACAAGCCGAGGAGTGATGTCTTGCCAGAAACCAACCCTTCTGGCACCTTGATCTTCAAGCCTCTGAAATGGTGAGAAAACCAATTTCCATAGTTTAAGCTGCCTAGTTGATGGTATTCTGTTGTGGCTAGTTGAGCAGACTAATACATATACCAAAAAACAAATATAAAAACCAACTCTTACTCCCCAATCCTTTATTTTCCATAATTCATTTTCTGTGACCTTACTTGCTCTCCTACCCAACTGACAGGAAGAACACTTGATCTTGCCAATTAAAGCTTTCTCAGCTTTCTGATTTTTTTAAATTTAATTAACTTTTACTAGATTATAACTGCATTACAGTGCTGTGTTAGTTTCTACTGTGCAGCAAATTAAATCAGCTGTACGTGTACCTTATT
This sequence comes from Oreotragus oreotragus, assembly GCA_006410675.1. Classification (NCBI taxonomy): domain Eukaryota; kingdom Metazoa; phylum Chordata; class Mammalia; order Artiodactyla; family Bovidae; genus Oreotragus; species Oreotragus oreotragus. The sequence goes on along the minus strand of SJYX01021219.1, from coordinate 214,317 downwards.
CCCTCTTTTTTGGCTTTCCTTCCCATTTAGGTCACCGCAGAGCCCTGAGTAGAGTTCCCTGAGCTACCTAGTAGGTTCTCATTAGTTATCTATTTTATACATAGTATCAGGCTTTCTGATTTAAAATGAGCTATTTGGCTAATTGCTCTCTCCCCTCTGTTTTCCCAAAATGGCACCTGGGAACAGAGTGTCATTTCTTTTCTTTTTTTTTAAGCCTGGATTTAAAAATATATATATATTCTTTCCCACTGTGGTTTCTTATAGGATACTGAATAGAGCTCTCTGGGCTGTACAGTAGGACCTTGTTGTTTATACATCCTATATACAGTAGTTTACTTCTGCTAACCCCAAACTCCCACTCTATCCCTCCCCAACCCCTCGGCAAACATCAGTCTGTCTCTGTGTCTGTGATTCTGTTTCTGTTTCGTAGATAGGTTCATTTGTGTCGTATTTTAGATTCCACATATATCATACAGTATTTGTCTTTCTGACTTAGTTCACTTATGATTATCTCTAGGTCCATCCGTGTTTCTGTAAATGCGTTATTTCATTCTTTTTTTTTTTTTGGCTATATATGTACCACACATTCTCTATCCATTCATCTGACAATGGATAGTTACATGCTGCCATGGACATGGACAGAGAAGGCAATGGCACCCCATTCCAGGACTCTTGCCTGGAAAATCCCATGGATGGAGGAGCCTGGAAGGCTGCAGTCCATGGGGTCACTGAGGGTCGGACATGACTGAGCGACTTCACTTTCACTTTTCACTTTCATGCATCAGAGAAGGACATGGCAGCCTACTCCGGTGTTTTTGCCTGGAGAATCCCAGAGATGGGGGAGCCTGGTGGGCTGCCATCTATGGGGTCACACAGAGTTGGACACAACTGAAGTGACTTAGCAGCAGCAGCATGGACATGGACAGGGAGGCCTGGCATGCTGCAATTCATGGGGCTGCAAAGAATCAAACACGACTGAGCAACTGAACTGAACTGACCGATGAACATAGGGGTGCGTGTATCTTTTCGAATGATGGTTTTGTCTGGATATATGCCCAGGAGTGAGGTTGCTGGATCATATGGGGATTCTGTTTTTAGTTTTCTGAGGAACCTCTATACTGTTTTCCACAGTGGTTGCACGAATTTACAATCCCACCAACAGGGACACTTTCTTCTGCTTGAGGTGTTGAGGCCTGAGGTCCTTCTGGTCATCTTCAGGGACGGGATTTGTGCTGTATACATTGCTGAAGTATCTGCAGCAGAGGAACTTGTTTGCATGTCACTTTTAGGGCCTGTTGATTCCCCCCGTAGGGGATGTGGGCCTCGTCTTAGCTGTCCCTGGGACTGCTGATCCTTAGGGTCTGACTGAGACTCTTCTTCCATCACTAAGGCTCCTGGGAACGTTAGATCCCCCACAGACTCTGGGAATGGGGTGAGGGCAGGGTTGTGGGTGGAAGGTGGAAGACTAGTCTCTCAGGCAGTTTCATAGGGTGCTTTCCTAAGTCATTTCTACTCCACCATCTAGACGCCATGTTGATCTTCCTGCCTTATAGGCTCAGGGCATCTGTAAAAGGCAGGAGCTCTGGGAGGCAAGGGACACTCGTGTTACTTTGTAACCCTTGTCTCCACCTGGAGGCTTTTAGATTCCCCCCCAGCATTATCCTCAGAAGGACAAGGGAATGGATTCACTTGTATCTGTCCTCCAACTTTTCTTCTCTCATTCTCAGGCTCTAACTGCTTATTTTCTACTTCAACTCCATTGACACAAACTGCCCTTCAGTCCAGTCCTCTCCCTTCCTCGCCTCAAGGCTTATGCTAAGACCCTGGGCCCTGGTCTTTCTAGCTGTGGCTCTTGATTTATAAAGCTCTGCTTTCAGGGTTCAAAGAAAACACCTCATCAAAGCCCAAGACTCTGAAAATTAAAAGCACTTGTCTTTAGCCTATCATCCTACAATGAACAGCATCAACAAATCTATATTTTAAAACTCAAAGCCAAGCAATGATTTACTTGATCAAGAGTAGTCTATCTCCCCCCTGAAATATTGGATGTTTCAAGAGTGACAGGGAAATGAGCAATAATTAAGGGTTTAAAAGGAAAGGCAATACATTGATTAAATATTTTCAAGATACTCTAACTGCAGTCATTTCTTGTTAGTAAATCTTGCCACATTCAACCTTTCCCCACAAAATATCTTTGCCTTTATGTCTCTCCTGTTTCAAAGAAAGTAGGAGCTGTTTGTCTAGACTTTGTTTTGATCCCCCCTTCTCCACAGAGTTCAATCAGCAATAGCAGGCAGAGTTTTTGCAGGGAACAGAGATAAGCCTTGAAATGACCTTGAATTACTAGAGGGTGTTAAGCAGCTTTTTTGGGTTAAAATCTAGAAAAAGTGAAGGGTGCCACTCTGACCCCAATCCCAGCACCTCCCAGCCTTAGTTACTGTTTTGTAACAGGAAGCCAAAAGGCAGCACTGGCTGAATGGAGGCCACTTACTTCTATGTAACCCAAGTTAGGGGTTGACCTTCCAGCCAGACTTTGGAATCTGATTTCTTTCTCTGAAACACAACTTGTCCAAATCAGTGAACTAATGAAGTGACTTACGGCTTCCAGAATCATTCTTGCCTTTCCAAGACAAGTTTTGGTTCTTTCAAACATTTAGATTTCAAGAAATCAGCTCTAAAGTTGTTCCCCCTGCTCATCCTTTTCTTCTTTCTCTTGGTTATCTCTGTATACTGTTCCTCAGTGGGTGCATTCATTCTCTTAGAGAAACCCCATTATTAGCAACATCCAATTTCCACTATGGTAGAGTAAGCATGGAGTAGCGATGGCCAAGGGATGGGCACGTGAAGAAAGCTTCAGGTAGCCTCCCAGGGTCTTATCACTCTAGTAGGGTATGAATGAAGTAACTGAGAGTTCCTTAGACTCTCAATGGGGCTACAGAATTGGAGAAAGGACTGATGGATAGGAAAATGTCTGAAGTCTGGAGAAGGAAGCTGAAAGAAGCAAGAATCTTTTGACAGAGGCTTTGGCTGAGAGTGCCAGCAAGACATCACAAAGATTAGACCTGATCAGTCCTATCTGAATGGATGTCAGATCTTGATGCTTAGGACTTGGTGGATGCAATTTTGGTAGAACAGATGAACAAGGAAAGAGGCCAGCTTCCTGAAAGTCATGCATAATATGATGCCTCAGCTGCAAACTGGCAAGGGTTAGAAGCTAGAACATCATATAATATTCCCCTCCACAGACTTACTTATCCTCAGATAGAAGGTGAGATGCAGCCGGGGAAACCTTAGAAAGAATGAATTCTTACCCAGGTGGTCTAAGATTTGAATGGGATGAACACTGAGAAAGGTATACTTTAATTTGAATTTATAAAAATCACTGAATAAGGATGGAGTGGACTAGAATGTGATAAAATATATCTTTTGCTATAGACAGATGGGCAGTTTATAGAGCTGGTTTCACTGATTCAAAAAAGTTATCATTTTTTTTCAAATTTGAGTTTTTATACTCACCCCCTATACTCATTTATTACTTTAATCAATCCTATAAGGAAATTAGGCTCTGAGAGATCAAATAATTTGCTCAAGGTCATAGTTAGTAATTAGTAGAGCCAAGACTTTAATTTAATCTGAAATCAAAGCTTGTGATTCTAACTACTGTGCCTATACCTCAGAGTTATATGGCTATTATTTTTAGACCCTGTGTTGTTTTTCCTCTGTAGGAGGGTGTGGCCTGAAAAATAAGAGGTATTAAATATAGCCTGTTGTAAATGTCCTTTATTTGCCTTTGTTCTTAGTTCTTGTTTTGGATTCTCTAGGCAAGAATACTGGCGTGGGTTGCCATGCCCTCCTCCAGGGGATCTTCCCGACCCAGGGGTTGAATGTGCATGCATCTCTTCTGTCTCCTGCATTGGCAGGCGGTTCTTTACCGCAGGGTTCTAGCGCCACCTGGGAGATCTATAAGGGTGGGGCTGTAATCTGATGGGACTGATGTCCTTACAAGAACACGCCACCAGAGCACTCTCTCTGCTCACCCAGAGAGATGCCCATGCCAGGACACAGTGAGAAGTCATCGTCTACAAGCCGAGGAGTGATGTCTTGCCAGAAACCAACCCTTCTGGCACCTTGATCTTCAAGCCTCTGAAATGGTGAGAAAACCAATTTCCATAGTTTAAGCTGCCTAGTTGATGGTATTCTGTTGTGGCTAGTTGAGCAGACTAATACATATACCAAAAAACAAATATAAAAACCAACTCTTACTCCCCAATCCTTTATTTTCCATAATTCATTTTCTGTGACCTTACTTGCTCTCCTACCCAACTGACAGGAAGAACACTTGATCTTGCCAATTAAAGCTTTCTCAGCTTTCTGATTTTTTTAAATTTAATTAACTTTTACTAGATTATAACTGCATTACAGTGCTGTGTTAGTTTCTACTGTGCAGCAAATTAAATCAGCTGTACGTGTACCTTATTCCCTCTTTTTTGGCTTTCCTTCCCATTTAGGTCACCGCAGAGCCCTGAGTAGAGTTCCCTGAGCTACCTAGTAGGTTCTCATTAGTTATCTATTTTATACATAGTATCAGGCTTTCTGATTTAAAATGAGCTATTTGGCTAATTGCTCTCTCCCCTCTGTTTTCCCAAAATGGCACCTGGGAACAGAGTGTCATTTCTTTTCTTTTTTTTTAAGCCTGGATTTAAAAATATATATATATTCTTTCCCACTGTGGTTTCTTATAGGATACTGAATAGAGCTCTCTGGGCTGTACAGTAGGACCTTGTTGTTTATACATCCTATATACAGTAGTTTACTTCTGCTAACCCCAAACTCCCACTCTATCCCTCCCCAACCCCTCGGCAAACATCAGTCTGTCTCTGTGTCTGTGATTCTGTTTCTGTTTCGTAGATAGGTTCATTTGTGTCGTATTTTAGATTCCACATATATCATACAGTATTTGTCTTTCTGACTTAGTTCACTTATGATTATCTCTAGGTCCATCCGTGTTTCTGTAAATGCGTTATTTCATTCTTTTTTTTTTTTATCATGTGGCCAGAGCTTTGGAACTTCAGTATCAGTCCTTCTACTAAATATTCTGAGTTGATCTCCTTTAGAATGGACTGGTTTGATTTCCTTGCAGTCCAAGGGACTCTCAAGAGTCTTCTCCAGCATCACAGCTCAAAAGCATCGGTTCTTTGGCACTCAGTCTTCTTTATGGTCCAACTCTCACATTCATACATGACTTCTGGAAAAATCACAGCTTTGATTATATGGACCTTTGTTGTCAAAGTAATGTCTCTGCTTTTTAATATGCTACTAGGTTTTACGGACTTCCATGTAGCTCAAACGGTAAACAACCTTCCTGCAATGCATGAGACCAGGGTTCTATCTGGGTCGGGAAGATTCTCTGGAGAAGGGACCGGTGATCCACTCCAGTATTCTTACCTGGAAAATCCCATAGACAGAGAAGTCTGATGGGCTTTAGTCCATGGGGTCACAAAGAGTTGGACATGACTGAGCGACTGTAGTCTTTCCCATTCTGTTCTTTTCCTGTATTTATTTGCATTGATCGCTGAAGAAGGCTTTCTTATCTCTTCTTGCTATTCTTTGAAACTCTGCATTCAGATGTGGACATGGACAGGGAGGCCTGGCATGCTGCAATTCATGGGGCTGCAAAGAATCAAACACGACTGAGCAACTGAACTGAACTGACCGATGAACATAGGGGTGCGTGTATCTTTTCGAATGATGGTTTTGTCTGGATATATGCCCAGGAGTGAGGTTGCTGGATCATATGGGGATTCTGTTTTTAGTTTTCTGAGGAACCTCTATACTGTTTTCCACAGTGGTTGCACGAATTTACAATCCCACCAACAGGGACACTTTCTTCTGCTTGAGGTGTTGAGGCCTGAGGTCCTTCTGGTCATCTTCAGGGACGGGATTTGTGCTGTATACATTGCTGAAGTATCTGCAGCAGAGGAACTTGTTTGCATGTCACTTTTAGGGCCTGTTGATTCCCCCCGTAGGGGATGTGGGCCTCGTCTTAGCTGTCCCTGGGACTGCTGATCCTTAGGGTCTGACTGAGACTCTTCTTCCATCACTAAGGCTCCTGGGAACGTTAGATCCCCCACAGACTCTGGGAATGGGGTGAGGGCAGGGTTGTGGGTGGAAGGTGGAAGACTAGTCTCTCAGGCAGTTTCATAGGGTGCTTTCCTAAGTCATTTCTACTCCACCATCTAGACGCCATGTTGATCTTCCTGCCTTATAGGCTCAGGGCATCTGTAAAAGGCAGGAGCTCTGGGAGGCAAGGGACACTCGTGTTACTTTGTAACCCTTGTCTCCACCTGGAGGCTTTTAGATTCCCCCCCAGCATTATCCTCAGAAGGACAAGGGAATGGATTCACTTGTATCTGTCCTCCAACTTTTCTTCTCTCATTCTCAGGCTCTAACTGCTTATTTTCTACTTCAACTCCATTGACACAAACTGCCCTTCAGTCCAGTCCTCTCCCTTCCTCGCCTCAAGGCTTATGCTAAGACCCTGGGCCCTGGTCTTTCTAGCTGTGGCTCTTGATTTATAAAGCTCTGCTTTCAGGGTTCAAAGAAAACACCTCATCAAAGCCCAAGACTCTGAAAATTAAAAGCACTTGTCTTTAGCCTATCATCCTACAATGAACAGCATCAACAAATCTATATTTTAAAACTCAAAGCCAAGCAATGATTTACTTGATCAAGAGTAGTCTATCTCCCCCCTGAAATATTGGATGTTTCAAGAGTGACAGGGAAATGAGCAATAATTAAGGGTTTAAAAGGAAAGGCAATACATTGATTAAATATTTTCAAGATACTCTAACTGCAGTCATTTCTTGTTAGTAAATCTTGCCACATTCAACCTTTCCCCACAAAATATCTTTGCCTTTATGTCTCTCCTGTTTCAAAGAAAGTAGGAGCTGTTTGTCTAGACTTTGTTTTGATCCCCCCTTCTCCACAGAGTTCAATCAGCAATAGCAGGCAGAGTTTTTGCAGGGAACAGAGATAAGCCTTGAAATGACCTTGAATTACTAGAGGGTGTTAAGCAGCTTTTTTGGGTTAAAATCTAGAAAAAGTGAAGGGTGCCACTCTGACCCCAATCCCAGCACCTCCCAGCCTTAGTTACTGTTTTGTAACAGGAAGCCAAAAGGCAGCACTGGCTGAATGGAGGCCACTTACTTCTATGTAACCCAAGTTAGGGGTTGACCTTCCAGCCAGACTTTGGAATCTGATTTCTTTCTCTGAAACACAACTTGTCCAAATCAGTGAACTAATGAAGTGACTTACGGCTTCCAGAATCATTCTTGCCTTTCCAAGACAAGTTTTGGTTCTTTCAAACATTTAGATTTCAAGAAATCAGCTCTAAAGTTGTTCCCCCTGCTCATCCTTTTCTTCTTTCTCTTGGTTATCTCTGTATACTGTTCCTCAGTGGGTGCATTCATTCTCTTAGAGAAACCCCATTATTAGCAACATCCAATTTCCACTATGGTAGAGTAAGCATGGAGTAGCGATGGCCAAGGGATGGGCACGTGAAGAAAGCTTCAGGTAGCCTCCCAGGGTCTTATCACTCTAGTAGGGTATGAATGAAGTAACTGAGAGTTCCTTAGACTCTCAATGGGGCTACAGAATTGGAGAAAGGACTGATGGATAGGAAAATGTCTGAAGTCTGGAGAAGGAAGCTGAAAGAAGCAAGAATCTTTTGACAGAGGCTTTGGCTGAGAGTGCCAGCAAGACATCACAAAGATTAGACCTGATCAGTCCTATCTGAATGGATGTCAGATCTTGATGCTTAGGACTTGGTGGATGCAATTTTGGTAGAACAGATGAACAAGGAAAGAGGCCAGCTTCCTGAAAGTCATGCATAATATGATGCCTCAGCTGCAAACTGGCAAGGGTTAGAAGCTAGAACATCATATAATATTCCCCTCCACAGACTTACTTATCCTCAGATAGAAGGTGAGATGCAGCCGGGGAAACCTTAGAAAGAATGAATTCTTACCCAGGTGGTCTAAGATTTGAATGGGATGAACACTGAGAAAGGTATACTTTAATTTGAATTTATAAAAATCACTGAATAAGGATGGAGTGGACTAGAATGTGATAAAATATATCTTTTGCTATAGACAGATGGGCAGTTTATAGAGCTGGTTTCACTGATTCAAAAAAGTTATCATTTTTTTTCAAATTTGAGTTTTTATACTCACCCCCTATACTCATTTATTACTTTAATCAATCCTATAAGGAAATTAGGCTCTGAGAGATCAAATAATTTGCTCAAGGTCATAGTTAGTAATTAGTAGAGCCAAGACTTTAATTTAATCTGAAATCAAAGCTTGTGATTCTAACTACTGTGCCTATACCTCAGAGTTATATGGCTATTATTTTTAGACCCTGTGTTGTTTTTCCTCTGTAGGAGGGTGTGGCCTGAAAAATAAGAGGTATTAAATATAGCCTGTTGTAAATGTCCTTTATTTGCCTTTGTTCTTAGTTCTTGTTTTTTCTTACCCTCTACTTCTTTAATCTCGCTGATTTTGTCCCTTTCATCATGCTAATCCTCTATTTTGTTCTTTTTTTTTTTTTAACCACTCCACTGAGCCCCCATGGGTGATGATCAGTTCCTCTCAAAACCTTCTATGCCTACAACAAGCTGTATGGCTCTCAGACCATATCACGTGGAGCCACCTGGCCTGGCGTCTTCTCAAATCTCAAGCAGGAAGCAGGACATGAAAGCCATCCTGCCGCTGGATTGAGAAGCCTCCAAATTAAGAGTTCATTGTGTTTGAGAGGTCCAAGAGGATTGAGTTTCAGATGAATGGAATAATCATCTTCCAGAGAAGTCAATTTACTTGGCAGGTTTCCACTAAAATGGATTTTAAAAAATGTCAGATGGAACTAAAACATTTAAGACATATGGTGCATTAACTAAATGTTTAAACATTTGCCTTTAACTGCGTGAACATATCATTGATGAGATGAGCTCAGTGAGCTGTGCTGAACATCTCTGATGGAATCACTGTCCAGTAGAGAGCTCTATTTCTTGAATCTATTTAATATAAACCATCCCCAGATGCTTACAACAGATACCAAATATGTGTTATAATTTCACTGCGGAATGCAAATGCACATAAAAATGAAAGATCCCAAATGAGAAAATCTATCTGTAATCTCAGTCATTACCTTTTATTTGAAACTGCTTCTCTATGAGAAGGGTGCAAAGCAGAGCATCATTATGAAGCAGTGAAAGTTCTGGGTGCCGTCATGCTGTTCTCCTGTCTTCCAAAAATCCCTTAATATTTTACTGTAGAGTCAGCTTACGTGCAGCAAGTGTGGGAGTGCACCCCCTCACCCTGTGTCCATAGCAGACATTGTTAATCAATCATAACACTTAATTTTCCTGCTGAGCCTGCACTTGGCCTGAGACTTTCTCTCCACCCAGCACCAGGCAACCACTATCGACTGATCCAAGTTGGCATTTAAAACTTATCTGCAATCTCCAGACACAGAACAATGCTGGAGAGGTGGAGTGTTTCTACATCTGATATACCTAACAGATGTGATAATTGTGGGTCCTAGGCCTTTGGATACTGCTGGGGCTCCTTGGGTTCTGGAAAAACTCACCAGGAATAGGACAGGCCTCTATCTAATTGTATAAAGGGCCAGTTTCTGTCTTCGAGGCAGACTGATTCCACACATTCCTATATCCTTTCCTCCTTCACACTCTGAGTTTCAGATCCCCAAGCTGAGAATTCTAAGCCCATTTGAAATAGAATGAGTCAGGAACTACCAGAGAACCTGAAATGAGGTAATCATTTAAATTCTAGATACCACAGAGAGCTTCCTAGAGTAAAGGTACATGTATGTTGATGGGCAGATGGAGTGGAACTTGTTTTTAAGATGTGATCTCCTATGCATTCACATTTCCTATGTTGGCTGTAAATAATAACAGCTACTATTTATGTATCTGACAAGGTATTAAGCACCAAAGGACATACACTTTCTTTGTAAAAAAATAGTTTACTTATTTTAATTGGAAGAAAATTGCTTTACAATGCTGTGATGGTTTTTGCCATACATCAACGTGAATTAGCCACAGGTATACATGTGTTCCCCCTGCAATCCTGAACCCCACCTTCTACCTCCCTCCCCACCCCATTCCTCTGGGTTGTCCCAGAGCACCAGCTTTGGGTCCCCTGCTCATGCACTGAACTTGTACTGCTCATCTGTTTTACATATGGTAATATACATGTTGCCATGCTATTTTCTCAAATCATCCCATCCTCACCTTCTCCCACCGAGTTCAAAAGTCTGTTCTTTATGTCTGTGTCTCCTTTGCTTCCCTGTATGTAGGATCATCAGTACCATCTTTCTAGATTCCATATGTATGTGTTAATAGACAGTATTTGTCTTTCTCTGTGTGACTTACTTCATTCTGTATAATAGGCTCCAGATTCATCCACCTCATTAGAACTGATGCAAATGATTCCTTTTTGTAGTTGATTAATATACCACAACTTCCTTATGCATTCATCTGGCGATGAACATCTAGGTTTCTTCCACGCCCTAGCTATTGTAAATAGTGCTGCAATGAACACTGGGGTACACGTGACTCTTTCAGTTCCAGTTTCCTCAAGGTGGGAAACCCAACAGTGGGATTGCTGGGTCATATGACAGTTCTTTCTTCAGTTTTTAAGGAATCTCCACACTGTTCTCCATAGTGGCTGTACCAGTTTGCATTCCTCCCAACAGTGCAAGAGGGTTCGCTTTTCTCCATGCCCTCCCCAGGATTTATTGTTTGTAGACTTTTTGATGATGGCCATTCTGACTGGTGTAAGATGATATCTCATTGTGGTTTTGATTTGCATTTCTCTAATAATGAGTGATGATAGGCATCTTTTCATGTGTTTGTTAGCCATATGTATGTCTTCTTTAAAGAAATGTCTATTTATGTCTTTCCCCACTTTTTGATTGGATTGTTTGTTTTTTCTGGTATTGAGCTGCTCTTATATTTTGGAAATTAATTGTCAGTTGTTTCATTTGCTATTATTTTTCCCATTCTGAGGGTTAGGACATGCCCTTTCATTTAATCTTTATATTATCTCTCTGAATACAACATCCTCATTTTATCACTGATGAAACTGAGGCCTATGATGCTGGGGATCTTAATCTAAGATCAGACAGACTGTATATGTCTGTGTCGGACACAGTCTTGATGGAAACAGATGGCTAATTCTAAAAGATAATTGAAGACAGTTTAATGGAAGAACTTTTTACAGAGATGATAGGATTCCTGAGACATCTGTATGCAGGTCAAGAAGCAACAGTTAGAACCAGACATGGAATAACAGACTGGTTCCAAATTGGAAAAGGAGCACATCAAGGCTGTATATTGTCACCCAGCTTATTTAACTTATATGCAGACTACATCATGAGAAATGCTGGGCTGGAAGAATCACAAGCTGGAATCAAGATTCCCGGGAGAAGTATCAATAACCCCAGGTACACAGATGACACCACCCTTATGGCAGAAAGCAGAGAGGAACTAAAGAGCCTCTTAATGAAAGTGAAAGAGGAGAGTGAAAAAGCTGGCTTAAAACTCAACATTCAAAAAACTAAGATCATGGCATCTGGTCTCATTACTTCATGGGAAATAGATGGGGAAACAATGGAAACAGTGACAGACTTTATTTTCTTGGGCTCCAAAATCACTGCAGATGGTGACTGCAGCCATGAAATTAAAAGATGCTTGCTCCTTGGAAGAGAAGCTATGACCAACCTAGACAGCATACTAAAAAGCAGAGACATTACTTTTCGATAAAGGTCTGTCTCGTCAAAGCTATGGTTTTTCCAGTAGTCATGTATGGATGTGAGAGTTGGACTATAAAGAAAGCTGAGCACCAAAGAATTGATGCTTCTGAACTATGGTGTTGGAGAAGACTCTTGAGAGTCCCTTGGACTGCAAGGAGATTAAACCAGTCCTGAAAAAAGACTGATTTAAAGGAAATCAGTCCTGAATATTCATTGAAAGGACTGATGTTGAAGCTGAAACTCCAATACTTTGGCCATCTGATGTGAAGAACTGACTCATTTGAAAAGCCCCTGTTGCTGGAAAAGGTTGAAGGCAAGAGGAAAAGGGGACGACAAAGGATGAGACGTTTGGATGGCATCACCAACTCGATGGACATGAGTTTGAGTAAACTCCGGGAGTTGGTGATGGACAGGGAATCCTGGTGCGCTGCAGTCCATGGGGTCTCAGAGAGTCGAACATGACTGAGCAACTGAACTGAATTGGATAGGATTGAGGGAACCAATGCAGAATGATTCTAAAGCCTCCAAAGATGGGCAATGATTGAATCCTTTTTACCTCTCTAGACATCATGTTGCTGAAACAGCAAAAACTTGTGTGAGAGATCCCTGAATATGAGCTGGTACCTTACGGGGAGTAAGTTCCTTACTGCCCAAACCAGCCATGTCTTGGCTGGCTGCAAAGGATATGGGAGAGGACAGAACCTGTGTCTCCAGATTGGTCAGATCTAACTGGAAGCTAGAGCTGAAGGAACTCAGACCTCCACAGAATCAGCACAAAGCAGAAAGAGGATCTGAGGGGCAATGAGAAAAATGAGCTGACTTGTGGACCAGCAGTGAAACACAGTATTACTCTGAGCCCATTCTCATAACTGCTATTGTATATTTCACCCCTTGCCTGAGGTTTAGGAGGTCTCAATCTAGAGGTTCCAGCCAGTGCTTGCTGTCACTCCAGAGAAGAGAGAAAGAAAATTTAACCATCCTGAGCAAACCATGGTAGGACACACTGTCCTTGGCACATAACAAGTGTTCCATGAGTGCCACTTATGATTATTTCTTCCTCTTCCTTTTTCCTCCTTTTGTCTAATTCCCTCTTTTTGTGCCTTAATTACTTGACCAGAGAGTTGGTACTCAGTGCACAGGAAACTGATTTAAAATCCCCAGTGCTTTCTTACAGTGTTTAATTTATAATGAGATGTGAGTATGTTAGTGTCAGTCACTCAGTCATGTCCAACTCTGTGTGACCCCACGGACTGTAGCCTGCCAGGCTCCTCTGTCCATGGGATTTTCCAGGCAAGAGTACTGGCGTGGGTTGCCATTCCCTTCTCCAGGGGATCTTCCTGGCCCAGGGATTGAACCCGGGTCTCCTGCATTGCAGGCAGATTCTTTACAGTCTGAACCACCGGGGAATGTTAGGTAGGTATTTATTCCCAATTTCTAGAAGAGGAAATTCCACTTCACTGATGTGATAGCCAGTATTCTTCTTCAATGTGAAGTTTCCTGTAGCAAATCAGCAGTAGCATACTCTCACAGGATGAAAAAAGAAAGAAGATAACTGTTGAAAAAACAAAAACCAAATGTTAGCTGTTTTAATAATTGTTGAATTTACCCAAGATTTATCAAGGCATAGATAACTTAAACTAAATCACAGGAGGTTCTGGGGCCATCAACCACTCTACGTCTCTCTTTCTCTCTCTTCCTCAGTCTTTCTTCCTACTGCTAAGTCACTTCAGTCTTGTCCAGCTCTTTGTGACCTGTAACCCGCCAGGCTCCTCCGTCCACGGGATTCTCCAGGCAGGAATGCTGGGGAGTGGGTTGTCACGCCCTCCTCCAGGGGATCTTCCCAGCCCAGGGATGGAACCTGTGTTTCATGTCTCCTGCATTGACAGACAGGTTCTTCAGCATTAGCGCCACCTCTACCATTATTAGCTTAATCCCATCACCTTCCATTTGCCTACCACCTTTCCCCATGCTTTCCCCCCCTTTCTTCTTTTACTTCTGTTCCTGCCCTTTCACTAGTATTGATGAGCTACATCTTAGGGGTGCTGCTTGCAAGCTCTAAATTCAGACTGTCTAGATTCAAGTCCTACTTCTGTCGTTGTTAAGAATGTGACCCTGTGTAAGTTATTTCATCTCTTTGAGTCTCAGTTTCCTTATATGTAAAATAGGATAATAAAAGTATTCATCATGGAAAAATTAATAATGAATATTAAGGACTTCACATCATAATTATTTCTCTCTCTTCCTTTGTCCAACTTTCCTTTCCACATTTTTCCCAGAGTTGTAGTCTTAGTGTCAAATGTTTGCTGACTTATAAATTCATAAAAAAGGCTAAAGACTGGCAAATCTTATGACTCATATTGTAGAAGAAAAATGCAATGAGAGAGTTAGCAGCATTGGAAATGTGGTAAGGAGTGCTTACAAATGAGAAGTTGCTTGTTCGTGTGTGTTTTGAAAATGTGTGTTTTTGTGGTTTGAGAGACTTCTTGAAGGCAGCGTCCCTGTTGCATTCAGTTGAAAGATGGCAGCAGCCGCAACCTCCAGGAATAGCAGGTATTACTGGAGAGGCATCCTTTCAGAGGGGAGCTGCAAAGACCCACAGGTTGACAGAAGAGTTGCATAATTGCTCAGTATTTAACTCTCCCTGGAATGGCTTAAAGAGGGAGCTATGTGCGAAGTGAACTTGTGGATAAATAACTCTGGCACAAAGCTCTGTACCATCTGCAGACGTTGCAGAAATGAGCAGGGGAAGCCAACGAGCTGTGAGTGACAGAGATTAATCTTCAAAGTCACAAAGGCATGTAGTTCTCTTTGGAATTCAGGCAACACTGGAGAGCGTCACAGCCCCAGAACATTTCTTTGAGGCAATGAAGACATTTATCAGCCATAACTCTCAGGTGACTGCATGTCCTGGAATCCTTGATACCGTAGAATCAAAAGAATCCAGAAGAAAGACACTTCCTTTTAAAAGTAGGAGAAGTAGGAAAATGATTATGTTCAATTCTTCACTTGAAACGATTCACCTTGGTGCCTTAGAGGAAGTTGACCTACCACATCCAAAGGGCTGGGGAGGACACAGAGAGGTCACCACACCCTACACGCTGCTCTTCTTTCCAGTTGGCACATGGATTCCCCATTTGGGATGTTTGGGAATTATACTTTTTGGAATATTTACTTATTGATCAAAATGTGTTTTTAGAAAACACATTTATAATTATAGAATAGTTCTGTTGAAAAATGCTTTCAAAAATAAAATTCTTTCTAAAAATAAGAATAGCACATATCTATTTACATTTAACAAAATAAATTTTTTTATTATGTTGATTATATGAAACATTAAAAATTATATACACAGAGTAACTGTGTTTGATATACTTCTCATACACTAATCAATTTCTTGGTATTAACTGCTTCTAATACCATTTTTCTGGCATTCTCAAAAATGTATTTTTTTTTCAACTTAGTCTCATTGAAAAATAGGAGTTACAACGAGTCTCAGTACAAGTTGAAACATTCCAAACTACATTATAGAATTTTAAATTTAAATATTTTTCACAGCAAGAGGATTCATCCTTTTATTTGTTCACTTCTTTCTGTGATATTTTAAAGATAACTTTAGTGATGTTTCATTAAGTCATGACTTTCTGGAAAACCTATACCAAGTAACTGTTAGGTTTTGAAATCACTGCTGATGTTTTCACAGCAGATTAGCATGTTACAGTTTCACACGGGCACAGATATCATTATGGCTCCCAAGTTAGACAAATGCTAGCAAACATTTTGTGCAAGAAATGTGTTCATCAACTTTCTTAAGAAGTTTAGTGCTTAAAATTTCATTAAACATATGATTTATTTCCCCTAGAATTCACTGCTGCTAAAGAGTTATTCAAATATTTTAAAAAGTTACCAGATAATAACATAACTAAAAAGTTATAGGTTTAGAGCATATGATAAATAATAAAAGCACTGTAGTATGAATTATTCTCTACATACTCTATGGAAGGACCCTCAGTCTCCATTTCCCATATGCTTTACATTCACCTAACCCACTGTTCCTCAGGGCTCCCCTGCCCCTGTGCCCTGGTACTCAGTGGCTTCATGTGTCTTGCTTGTAGTGCTGGCCATGAAACCATTTGCGTGTGTGCTCATTGACTTGGAAGGGGCGGTAGTAGTAAACACTTCCGTCACTAACACCTCCAAAGACTGAAGGATCTTGCTTCCCAAGCCCTAGTGTGGAGGATCACTTTCTTCCCTTCCAAGAAAAGTATTATTACACTGCATCTAGAAAGAAAGAAGAAAGAAAGGTCATCTCTGGTTGGTTTACAAATACAACCAGCTATTAAGTTAAGAACTCTGTTTATGGCAGGTACAGTTCACATATGGACTACCTGAAGCCATGGCAGAAGCTAAATTTTAAAGTGAAAAGCCTAGAAAATTCAGAATGTTTTAATACAATTATTAATAATAATACTTTTATAAAAATGAAAAACCCAAAACACATGCTCAAACAGATGGAGTGCCAGGACACTAGACTAGTGACCAGTTCAGTTCAGTTCACTCACTCAGTCGTGTCCCACTCTTTGTGACCCCATGAATCGCAGCACACCAGGCCTCCCTGTCCATCACCACCACCCGGAGTTCACTCAGACTCATGTCCATAGAGTCAGTGATGCCATCCAGCCATCTCATCCTCGGTCATACCCTTCTCCTCCTGCCCCCAATCCCTCCCAGCATCAGAGTCTTTTCCAATGAGTCAACTCTTCGCATGAGGTGGCCAAAGTATTGGAGTTTCAGCTTTAGCATCAGTCCCTCCAATGAACACCCAGGACCGATCTCCTTCAGAATGGACTGATTGGATCTCCTTGCAGTCCAAGGGACTCTCAAGAGTCTTCTCCAACACCACACTTCAAAAGCATCAATTCTTTGGCGCTCATCTTTCTTCAAGTCCAACTCTCACATCCATACATGACCACTGGAAAAACCACAGCCTTGACTAGATGGACCTTTGTTGGCAAAGTAATATCTCTGCTTTTTAATATGCTATCTAGGTTGGTCATAACCTGGATATTTACATCCCCTCCTTGGCATTTAAGAGGCCAGTCGTTAGACCATTCTGAACCAAATTCTGGCTGTATCAATTAATAGCTGCATGACTACAAGCAGATATCTACCCTCAACCTTCTCATTAGCAAATTGAGAACTAAATTTCCTGCCTTACTGGGCTGTTGTAAGAATGCGTGGAAAGTGTCCAGAGCAATGACCAGGTACACAAAGCAGCTGCTCACTGCTTGAAACAGAGTTGTTATCACCATGCTCCTCTTGTGTTGTGCTATGCTAAGTCGCTTCAGTCATGTCTGACTCTTTGCGACCCTGTGCCCTGTAGCTTCCCAGGCTCCTCTGTCCATTGGGATTCTCCAGGCAAGAATACTGGGGTGAGTTGCTGTGCCCTCCTCCAGGGGATCTTCCTGACCCAGGGAGAAAACCCTGTCTCTTATGTCTCCTACATTGGCAGCTGAGTTCTTTACCACCTGGGAAACCTATGCTCCTCTTGCCAATGACTTATTGGGTACAAATGTCATGGGATAATTGCTATCCAGGTTGATTCTTCCCATGAAATATGAAGCAGGATCAGAAAGAATCAGGAAGAACGGAAAAAGGAATAAAAGAGGGTGGTTGAGTGATATAACAGCCCTGCAGTGTTGGTAAGGTGGTTTAGATTTGTGTTGTTATTCCTTCAAAATAAGAGGAGAACCACTGTTTATCAAGCCGTCTCTAAGCCCAGCCCTTGAGTAAATATTTACTCCTTTTTATAATGGGACTCTATCATTGTCACTGGCATGCTGCAGTCCATGGAGTCACAAAGAGTAAGCCATGACTTAGTGACTGAACCACAAATCAGTGTCACTGGTACTTTCCCTATAACTGCCATATAGGGCACTGTTATTATTATCTCCATTTTACAGATGGGGAAACTGAGGGTTCAAGAGTTTAGAGAACAAAGGACTTCCCTGGTGGCCCAATGGGTAAGAATCTGCCTTCCAATGCAGGATATGCTGGTTCAATCCCTGGTTGAGAAATAGCATCCCACATGCTGAGGAGGAACCAAGTCTGACCACAGTATCTACTGAGCCTGTGTGCCACAATTAGAGAGAAGCCCATGCATCGTGAGGAAGAGCCCCCAGGCTGCAACTAAGATACAACACAGCCAAAAGTAAATAGGTATTAAAAAAACAATTTAGAGAACAAGAGCTAACACAGAATGTGAAAAGTGAAAGTGATAGTCACTCAGTCGGGTCTGACCCTCTGCAACCCATGGACTGTAGCCAGCCAGGCTCCTCTGTCCATGGAATTCTCCAGGCAAGAATACTGGAGTNTGCAACTAAGATACAACACAGCCAAAAGTAAATAGGTATTAAAAAAACAATTTAGAGAACAAGAGCTAACACAGAATGTGAAAAGTGAAAGTGATAGTCACTCAGTCGGGTCTGACCCTCTGCAACCCATGGACTGTAGCCAGCCAGGCTCCTCTGTCCATGGAATTCTCCAGGCAAGAATACTGGAGTGGGTTGCCATTCCTTTAGATATAAAACCCATGCTCCTAAGTCTATGCTTTTTAATCTGTATTACTTCGCAGAAGTTACGAGTGGCCCTAGTACATTCACATCTGGAGTGTCCTACCTATAGCTATGTCCAGCAACACTACGTAGTATTTTATGAGAAGATTAGAGAATTAGAAATCCTTAAAAGATGGTTCATCTATAAATGTTTCTAAATGGTTTTCAGACATATTTGTAAGTGTTAGCTATTGGCAATAGCAAGTTTTATAATGTCCCATTCAATAACTATAAACTATTAATAGTCTATGTTGCAGTAACACATAACCTCCACGTCTCAGCTGTTATGGTAGCAAAAGATTATTTCTTGATCGTGTTACTTGTCAATTGCAAATCCTCAAGGTAGGAACTCAGGAAATGGGAATGATAAGACAGTCACTGTCAGCTACCAGCCAAAAGGAAGAGAGCTCTCGAGGATCTCATGTTGATGACCAGCTTAGAAGTGATACACTCACATCCCCAGAAAATTCACTGGGCAGAACAAGCTGCATGGCCTCAAGCACAAAGGACCTAAGGAGTACAATTCTACCATGTGTATGGGAAAGGAGAAATGAAACTATTTGGCAAAAGCAGCGACTGTTGATACAAA
Source organism: Oreotragus oreotragus (assembly GCA_006410675.1). Taxonomy (NCBI): domain Eukaryota; kingdom Metazoa; phylum Chordata; class Mammalia; order Artiodactyla; family Bovidae; genus Oreotragus; species Oreotragus oreotragus. The sequence goes on along the minus strand of SJYX01021219.1, from coordinate 195,285 downwards.
GGAACCATTGATTCCTACAAATATTGTAAGTTATTATTTTCTCTAATTTTTGTAAAGTGTTCTGTTTCAAGCTTCATGTGGTTCCCTCTACTCAATGTATTCTATTATTAGGTAAAGAAATCCCTGTTCACATATTTCAACAAAATTCCCACCTTGATTCCAATGGAAGAACATCAGGTTGAAGAGTTACTTCTGTCTTTTTGAAGAAGTTCTATTAAAAAAAAAAATTTCCTGCCTTACTGGGCTGTTGTAAGAATGCGTGGAAAGTGTCCAGAGCAATGACCAGGTACACAAAGCAGCTGCTCACTGCTTGAAACAGAGTTGTTATCACCATGCTCCTCTTGTGTTGTGCTATGCTAAGTCGCTTCAGTCATGTCTGACTCTTTGCGACCCTGTGCCCTGTAGCTTCCCAGGCTCCTCTGTCCATTGGGATTCTCCAGGCAAGAATACTGGGGTGAGTTGCTGTGCCCTCCTCCAGGGGATCTTCCTGACCCAGGGAGAAAACCCTGTCTCTTATGTCTCCTACATTGGCAGCTGAGTTCTTTACCACCTGGGAAACCTATGCTCCTCTTGCCAATGACTTATTGGGTACAAATGTCATGGGATAATTGCTATCCAGGTTGATTCTTCCCATGAAATATGAAGCAGGATCAGAAAGAATCAGGAAGAACGGAAAAAGGAATAAAAGAGGGTGGTTGAGTGATATAACAGCCCTGCAGTGTTGGTAAGGTGGTTTAGATTTGTGTTGTTATTCCTTCAAAATAAGAGGAGAACCACTGTTTATCAAGCCGTCTCTAAGCCCAGCCCTTGAGTAAATATTTACTCCTTTTTATAATGGGACTCTATCATTGTCACTGGCATGCTGCAGTCCATGGAGTCACAAAGAGTAAGCCATGACTTAGTGACTGAACCACAAATCAGTGTCACTGGTACTTTCCCTATAACTGCCATATAGGGCACTGTTATTATTATCTCCATTTTACAGATGGGGAAACTGAGGGTTCAAGAGTTTAGAGAACAAAGGACTTCCCTGGTGGCCCAATGGGTAAGAATCTGCCTTCCAATGCAGGATATGCTGGTTCAATCCCTGGTTGAGAAATAGCATCCCACATGCTGAGGAGGAACCAAGTCTGACCACAGTATCTACTGAGCCTGTGTGCCACAATTAGAGAGAAGCCCATGCATCGTGAGGAAGAGCCCCCAGGCTGCAACTAAGATACAACACAGCCAAAAGTAAATAGGTATTAAAAAAACAATTTAGAGAACAAGAGCTAACACAGAATGTGAAAAGTGAAAGTGATAGTCACTCAGTCGGGTCTGACCCTCTGCAACCCATGGACTGTAGCCAGCCAGGCTCCTCTGTCCATGGAATTCTCCAGGCAAGAATACTGGAGTGGGTTGCCATTCCTTTAGATATAAAACCCATGCTCCTAAGTCTATGCTTTTTAATCTGTATTACTTCGCAGAAGTTACGAGTGGCCCTAGTACATTCACATCTGGAGTGTCCTACCTATAGCTATGTCCAGCAACACTACGTAGTATTTTATGAGAAGATTAGAGAATTAGAAATCCTTAAAAGATGGTTCATCTATAAATGTTTCTAAATGGTTTTCAGACATATTTGTAAGTGTTAGCTATTGGCAATAGCAAGTTTTATAATGTCCCATTCAATAACTATAAACTATTAATAGTCTATGTTGCAGTAACACATAACCTCCACGTCTCAGCTGTTATGGTAGCAAAAGATTATTTCTTGATCGTGTTACTTGTCAATTGCAAATCCTCAAGGTAGGAACTCAGGAAATGGGAATGATAAGACAGTCACTGTCAGCTACCAGCCAAAAGGAAGAGAGCTCTCGAGGATCTCATGTTGATGACCAGCTTAGAAGTGATACACTCACATCCCCAGAAAATTCACTGGGCAGAACAAGCTGCATGGCCTCAAGCACAAAGGACCTAAGGAGTACAATTCTACCATGTGTATGGGAAAGGAGAAATGAAACTATTTGGCAAAAGCAGCGACTGTTGATACAAAGGAACCATTGATTCCTACAAATATTGTAAGTTATTATTTTCTCTAATTTTTGTAAAGTGTTCTGTTTCAAGCTTCATGTGGTTCCCTCTACTCAATGTATTCTATTATTAGGTAAAGAAATCCCTGTTCACATATTTCAACAAAATTCCCACCTTGATTCCAATGGAAGAACATCAGGTTGAAGAGTTACTTCTGTCTTTTTGAAGAAGTTCTATTAAAAAAAAAAAATGACATCAACTCCTACCTAAGGGGGATTCCTTAAGGAAATGTGTCATCTTCTTGTCTGGAAGTCAATGAGCTCAAAGAAAAATAAGGGTAGGGCTGAAAGGATGTGGAATAAAAGATCCAGTTAATGCCTAAAAGACGCCAAATTGGAAAGTGTTACTGTTCCTTGTATCATCCATCACTGCAAATGGCTCAGCAGGAAAAAGACCATCTCAAGCTGGCATTCTTGCCATAGAAATAGATCATTTCAATACGGGTGGCAGAACTGCAGAGCTCAACATGGCCAGTGACATTCCATCGACTAGTGATGAACGAAGAAAGGTAAGAACTGAGTGAATGAAAATTCAATCAAGTCCTAATCAAAATAATGTTCAATAAATCTGGGAAATACTCTTGGATTTTTTTTTATTTGGTCCCTAAATATTAATCAGCTATAAATTACTTTCAAGCTATCCATTCAGCTTTTTAAAATGGATTGGGCTTTTCATAGAAATCTGTATTCAAAAGTAAAGATGGAATTTAATGTCCTTAGCTTAGATGTACTTCAAAAAGTGAGTGGTCTTTTTGGCTGCACTCTTAGCACATAATAAGGACTGAGAGCTCAGGAGACAATTCAAGAGCATGGAGCTGGAGGCATGCAGTGTAGAGACTGGGAGCAAACTCAAATTTCAGGGCCTTCAACACCACCCACAGATAATTCTTTATTGTTTCTTTTCTTTTTTTAAATTTTATTTTATTATTTTTAAAATTTTATTTTTACTTTATTTTACTTTACAGTACTGTATTGGTTTTGGCATACANCAAAAATACAATATTAAAGAAAAGATGAAGAAGAAAGGGAAAAAAAAGCCACAAGAATTATTTAAAAACAACAACTACTCCTCTAAGACTATATATGGCTTTTGCTTTAAAAAATAGGGTTTATAGAAATAAAAATTAAAGGAGAAATAGAGGACTTAACAATTTTAAGAAATTAGAAAAAGAAGAAGAAGAAAATGCAACCACACAACAACATCAACAAAAAACAAAAATAAAACAACAACAACAACAAAAAAGAGGTGGGGGAAGAATGATTGTAAAAATAGTAGATATATCTGACCCTTTCTCTGGTGGTATGGGCTGTGTGGGGTCAGTTCCAAGGCGCTTCCCTTTTTTTTTTTTAACTTCTTCTGTTTGGTGGTCTCTTCAGTGTCTGATTTCTGTCCTGACACAGGGTGGGTGGTGGTGGACACTTTTTTTTTTTAGGCTCACTTGTTCAGTCGCACTGTGGGGAGGGAGGTTGTTTTGGGCAGTGTGGGGTCAGTTCCAAGGCGGTTCCCTTTGTTTAACTTCTTCTGTTTGCTAGTCTCTTCAGTGTCTGATTTCTGTCCTGACACAGGGTGGGTGGTGGTGGACACTTTTTTTTTTTAGGCTCACTTGTTCAGTCGCACTGTGGGGAGGGAGGGATGCTGCAAACAAATAACACTGTCATGTGCACACAGTGTCTCAGCCCTGCTGGGCCTGCCCCTGCTTGCGGCATGCAAACCGCTCAGGCTCTACGTTGCTCCGCCAGGAACCGTCTGAGGCTGGCCCTAGGCTGCATGCACCTCCCCAGTCTAAGCCACTCAGGTTCGGTGCTCAGGTAGCCTTCAGCGATGCAGATTCGGTTGGGACTGCGTTTTGTGCCCTTCCCAGGTCCGAGTAGCTCAGGTATTTGGTGAGTGCCGTAGCTGTGACTTGTCGCCTTTCCCGTATCTGCTGCTCAGTTTTCTGGGTGTACCACTGGCACCTCTTGTGAGGCGGATGGTGACTGTCCAGAACCCCCAGCAGTCTTAGCAAAGAAGCCTGCTTGCAGTTTGGTAGGTAAAGTCTCTCCGGGGCTGCGATTGCCCCCTTCCAGCCCTTATGGCTCTGGCTGCCTGTCACCGGCAGGGGATGGTCTGTAGACAGCTAGTTCTTTTCCACCCTTTATTCTGTGTGCGGTCTTGGAGGTGTCTTATGTTTGAGCTTTTCACGTGGTAGCTATCCCACAGTCTGGTTTGCTAGCCCAAGTTAGTTTGTTCTGGTTACCCGCGGCAGGATGTTCCTCCCCGATTCTGAAAAGCACTGCACCCCGTGCCTCCCCGCGCCTCCCTGCCCTGCCCCCACTTGGTAATGGCGGATGCAGGCGTTTGCTCTGCTTTTCCGCTGGGCGAGTTACTGTTGGGCTTGTAATCTGTTGGATTTAATTATTTATTTATTTTTCCTTCCTGTTATGTTGCCCTCTGTGTTTCCAAGGCTCGCCACAGACTCGGCAGGGAGAGTGTTTCCTGGTGTTTGGAAACGTCTCTTCTTAAGCTTCCCTTCCCGGGACGGAGCTCCCTCCCCACCTCCTTTGCTTTTTCTTTTTGCCTTTTATATTTTTCCCCCTACCTGTTTTAGAAGTCAATGCTCTGTTTTTCTGGGTGCCTGATGTCCTCTGCCAGCATTCAGAAGTTGTTTTGTGGAATTTTCTCAGTGTTGAAATGTTCTTTTGATGAATTTGTGAGGGAGAAAGTGGTCTCCCCGTCCTATTCCTCCACCATCTTAGGACCGCCTCCTATTGTTTCTTTATTAAACTCCTATTTGATGATCAAGAAATAGGATAATTCAATTCCAAATATAATTATTGAGCACCTATGAATATGCCTGAAAGTTCTTTGCATACTTCAGGGAACCATATGAGGGGAGAAGTACTATTATTGTTGTAATGGCACCACACTTGAAATTGCAAAGGCAATGTAGGTCAACAGAGCAGGCAATGAAGAGAAAAGTGACGAGACAATCAGCCGTTAGATTGGAGTATTGATCAAGGTTTATGTTTTGCAAAGTAAATGTAAGTCCAAAGTAAGTATTGGTTAAAAATTAGTTGCTTAATTTGATGTCTATGTAAAAGCACATTTAAAATATTATAAAGAAAACATTTAAATATCATTTTATATCTGCGTAATTCTAATCTGTAAAATATTAATAGTTTATCCCATCAGCTGATTAGTTAAGATGATTCTTTATGTGATGTTAATTAAGTTGGCATTCATTTGCAGCCTGGAGAAGGAAATGGCAATCCACTCCAGCACTCTTGCCTGGAAAATCCCATGGACGGAGGAGCCTGANATATTAATAGTTTATCCCATCAGCTGATTAGTTAAGATGATTCTTTATGTGATGTTAATTAAGTTGGCATTCATTTGCAGCCTGGAGAAGGAAATGGCAATCCACTCCAGCACTCTTGCCTGGAAAATCCCATGGACGGAGGAGCCTGATAGGCTACCATCCATGGGGTCACAAAGAGTTGGACACGACTGAGCGACTTCACTTTCATTTGCAGCCGCATGAACGGACCTAGAGATTATCATACTGAGTGGAGTAAGTCAGACAGAAAAAGACAAATATCATATGATATCATTTACATGTGTCATCTGAAGTATGATAAAATGAATTTATTCACAAAACAGAAATAGACTCACAGACATAGAAAACAAACTTACAGCCTCTAAGGGGTGTGGGAGGGTAAATGAGAAGTTTGGGATTAGCAGGCACAAACTACTATATATAAAATAGATAAACAAGTTCCTACTGTACAGCACATGAGAACTATATTCAATATCTTATAATGACTATAAGGAAATGAATATGAAAAGCATATATGTGCATATGTGTGTGTTATATAATCACTCTGCTGTATACACCTGAAACCACCATAACATTGTCAATCAACTGTACTTCAAAAAATAAATTGTCAGCATATTTAGTTATCATTCAAGACATGGACATGATTGTGGGTGGTTAGCACTTCACAGCTAATCGATTTTTTTAGAGACTAACAGCGATATCAGATGCTCTTAAGAAATATTTTAATGAAAATTAAAAATTTTCACCTTAAATTTTTTAATTCCCCAAATTTTTATTGATATAACAAGGGTACATTAAATATAAAAGAAACTTAATAAACTTACAGTATTAGTTGAAAATATATGATTTCAGCTAATTGATATATTTATATTAATATATGACAAAATATATTTTAAGAAGGAAGAATTATTAGAGATAAAGATGACCATTAATCAATGATAAATCATTCATTTTACCAGGATGTAGTATTCTAAATTTGTATATACCCAGTAACCTCAAATATATCCAAAAAAATTAACAGGACTATAAGAAGGAAGTGGCAATTTCACAATGTCTGAAATTTTAGTGTTTTCTCTCAATTGACACAACAAGCATATAAAAAAAAATTAGTAAGGGTGTTTAGACTGAATGAAACCTGCTAGAGATTTATAAAACACTATCCAACAACTGCAGAATACATATTACTTCTAATTAAACATAAAAGATTGATGAAATTTTCCATGGCGAAGCTACAAAATTAGTCTCCACAGATTTCCAAGGGTGGCTCTCAGTGGCAAAGATTAGTTAGATGGTTACTAACTATGCTTCCCCTTCCTATGTCCACCACATGTTAGTCCCCTTGCACCTAGATGGGAATATGGGATTAGTTCTGGTCAAAGGAAAGTAGGTGAAAGTGATAATGCTATTTTCAAACCTGACCACTGACCATATCCTATGCGATCTCTAACTACTCTCTGCACTCATCAGCGAGCTCAGTGCAGCAGGGTGTTCAGTGAGGCCCTGGGGGACAAAGCATCTAAGTATATCCAGGCTACCTAGATGTAGCCTAGATCCCTGAGTTGTTATTTGGAGGGGAGCCACTCAGGAAAGTCCACTGAACAGTAGCTTGATGTGAGAAACTTGCGTGTGTGTGTCAAGCCACTGAGATTTTAAAGGTTCTCATTCTACCAAGTAGTTGACTAAAATGATATTGTGCAAATTACATTCTCTGACAAAATTGCAATTAGGTTAAAAACTTACCATAAATAATGAGAAGAAAAGCTATAAGCCCAAAAGTTTCGAAACACGTTTTATAAACAACTCAGGTACAAGAATAAATAATGATGAAAATTAGAATGTACTCAAAGCTGCATAATAATTTAAACACCAATTATTTGGCTGTGTATGAATAGCTTAAACAGTATTTATAGGAAAAATATTGCCTTAAGTATTAACATTAAAAATAATGAGGGCTCCAGAAATAAATCCATACACCTATGGTCAATTAACCCATGACAAAGGAGGCAAGAAATACAATGGAGAAAAGACAATCTCTTACAAGTGGTGCTAGGAAAGTTGGACAGCTGCATGTAAAACAATGAAATTATCAACAGAACATTCCCTCACACCATATACAAAAATAAACTCAAAATGAGTGAAAGACGCAAATATAAAACATGACACCATAAAACTCCTAGAAGAGAACACAGGAAAGATATTTTCAGACCTAAATCATATGAAATATTCTTAGAGTAGTCTCCCAAGGCAAAATAACAACAACAAAACAAAAGCAAAAATAAATGAGATCTAATCAAACTTAAAGCTTTTGCACAGCAAAGAAAACCATCAACAAAAATAAAAGGCAACCTATGAAATGGGAGAAAATATTTGCAAATGATGTGACCAAACAAGGGATTAATATCCAAAATACACAAACAGCTCATACGACTCAATATTGAAAAAAAAAAAACTAATCAAAAAATGGACAGAAAACCTAAACAGACTTTTCTCCACAGGCACATGAAAAGATGCTAAACATCACTAATTTTTAGAGAAATGCAAGTCAAAACCACAATGAGGGGCACAAATATAACAAACTAGGTTTCTAACTTGAAGAATTAGAAAAAGCAGACTGACTGAAGACTGGAACAAAAATTAATGAATAGAAAACAAACACATAGTATTTAAATCAACTCATGTGAAACAGAATTTATATACCACGAATTCTGCCATTTTAAAATTGACAATTTACTAATGATTTTTTTAGTATAGTCCCAAATACGTGCAGCCATCATCACTAATTCCAGAATATTTTCATTACTCCAGAAAGAAACACCACATCTACTTGCAGTGATGCCCTGCTTCCCCCACCCCTCAGGCCCTGGGAACCACCAATCTACTTTCTATTGTTGCTGCTGCTGCTAAGCCGCTTTAGTCATGTCCTCCTCTGTGCGACTCCATAGACGGCAGCCCACCAGGCTCCCCCGTCCCTGGGATTCTCCAGGCGAGAACACTCGTTTGAAAAGACCCTGATGCTGGGAAAAATTGAAGGCAGGAGGAGAAGGGGATGACAGAGGATGAGATAGTTGGATGGCATCAGTGACTCAGTCGACATGAGTTTGAGTAAACTCTGGGAGTTAGTGATAGACAGGGAGGCCTGGTATGCTGCAGCCCATGGGGTCGCAAAGAGTCGGACATGGCTGAGAGACTGAACTGAACTGACTGAATATGTTCACTTATTTGCATATTTATTCTTAATCCTTTTATAGTCAATATTTCACATATTGTTTTTCATTCATCAGTTGACAGATATTTGGGTAATTTCTACCTTTTGGCTACTATGAATAAAAGTTTTATGAACATTCATAAACAAGTTTTTGTACAAACTTGTGCTTAAATCTGTATATATCCAAGAGTATAAATGGGACTTCCCTTGTAGCTCAGCTGGTAAAGAATCTTCTTGCTATGCGGGAGACCTCGGTTCAATTCCTGGTTTGGGAAGATCCACTGGAGAAGGGATAGGCTACTCACTCCAGTATTCTTGGTCTTCCCTGGTGGCTCAGCTGGTAAACAATCTGCCTGCAATGCAGGAGACCTGGTTGGATCCCTAAATTGGGAAGATCCCCTGGAGAAGGGGTAGGCTACCCACCCCAGTATTCTGGCCTGGAGAATTTCATGGACTGTATAGTCCATGGGGTTGCAAAGAGTCGGACACAACTGAGCGACTTTCACTTTCACATCCATGGGTTTAAAGTATATTTAAACTTACGTGTACCCAACTATCTTGTATACATACCTAGGAGTAGACTTGCTGGACCTTATGGTAATTCTGTGTTTGACTTTTTGAGGACCTGTCAAGGTGTTTTTCAAAGAAGCTCTACCAGTTTACTTCCCTACCAGCACTTCCTGAGGATTCCAATTTCTCTACATTCTCACCAACACCTGTTAGTTCTTGTTTGTTTTTTAATTATAGCCAGAGTAGGTTTGAAGTGGTATCTCTGTGGTATCGTGGATGGGGAAGATGCCCTGGAGAAGGGAATGGCAACCCACTTCAGTATCTTGCCTAGAGAATTCCACGGACAGAGGAACCTGGCAGGCTATAGCCCATGGGGCTGCAAAGAGCCGGACACCACTAACTAACACACACACACACAATTTATATCTTTTTTTCTTTTTTAATGTGGATCATTGTTAAAGTCTTTATTGAATTTGTTACACTGTTGTTTCTGTTTTATGTTTTGGTCTTTCAGTCTCAGGCATGTGAGATCTTTGCTCCCTGACCAGGGATTGAACCCACACCCTCTGCATTGAAAGGCTTAAGTCTTAACCTCTGGAACGCCAGGGAAGTCTTTGTGTACACTGGTTGATGTGAGCCGGTGTTCCCAGCACTGCCGGCCAGGGCTCTGGCCCTCCTCACAAAGCTGCGATTTTTGGCCTCAACACCCTTAACGCAGATGTGGTATAGAGACATCCAGGGGAGATTTTTGGAGAAGCTGGAGAAACCACAAGAAACTGCCCGCCCTTTCCCCAGCAAAAGTACACTTTAAAACCGAAAGACACTGAAAAAAAATCTGAAGGGAAAAACTATTGCAAAAGGGGAAATCAGCATCCCTAAAACCAAAGTGCTGTACATGCTTAAAACATTAAGTAAAACTATTACACTGAAGACACTCTTAAGACAAAAAGTACAGATTTCAGGCTGCCTTCATCGGGTCTCCCTGCTTGACTGCAGTGCTTTGGGGCCTGAGTGGCACAGAGCGGCACACTGCTGGGCTCACCCATCGTGCCAATGGACCCGTCCTGTCCACGCTCCTCAAACACGCAATCAGGGGTCGGGTTGCCCAGTCTAGACTGGAGAGCACGTGGGACGTCCTTCGGCCCATCCTGGGGTGCTCAGGGGCACTGGCTGAGATTCTGCATCTCCCCTTCAATGTCTCCGGCTCCCTTAAAATGTAACGCCCCACCTCCATTCGGTGTCAGTGGGATGGCCCTAGGGATGGGCGTGGGGGGAAGCCTGGTCAAGGCACACTAGCGGCCCCTCCCCGCAGGCCTGGTTGGAGCAGAGTCACGGGGCTTTTCCTCCCCCAGCCCACGGGCCCTGTGGGCGCAGCTGCAGCTAGTCTCACTGATGCACAGCTCCAGAGGCCCTTGCTGGCCAGCTTGGCGACCCTATCTTTGGGCGCGCAGTGGCTCTGGAGCCAGCCCGTGAGGTCCTTGTGCATGGGCTTGGGCCGGAGCGTGAGTGTGGTGTGGCCAGGCTGGCTCTGGCACCAGAGAAAGCTGATCTGAGCGACGCCACGCATCTCCATCACCGCCCCCCGCGCCGTCACGCCCTTGACCAGCAGGCTGACCAGCCGGGACAGCGCTCAGGGGGCGTGGCCATCCGCAGGTGCTGCAGGTGTACCTTGCACTCACGCGCTCCATTTGTGCAGCCCGGGGAGGGCGAGGACGCCCAGGTGGCTCCCCGTAGGTCAAGGTGAGCACGCCTGGCTCGCTAGCTGGACGCCCCGCTCCAGCGTGGTCCAAGAGTGGAAGGACAGCTCGGGGGCCCCCAAATGCGGGAAGAACTCCCAGCCCTGGCGCCGGGCCGGAGGCCGCCGGGTGAGCCGCTCAAGTCCTGTGCGCCGTGCTCCGGGCCGGGCAGGCAGAGTTGAAGATGGCGCCGCTGGTCAGGTTGCCCCGCAGCACCAGCTCCCCAGCATTCAGAATTCAGTGTCAGCTCCTCTGGTCACAAACCTGCAGGATCCAGGTAATCCTGAGCTTCTTAAGGTTCTGCTCGAAGCCGGGGACTTGATGTACGTGTGGTAGCGTCCCCTTCCTCCAGTGGGTGGGTGTCGGCGCTCGCTCAGCTGAGGCCCCAGCCACCCTGGGCAGGGAAGGTCAGGGAAGTCCGGACGGACCCTGCCGCAGGAGCGGCCTCCCGAGGAACGAGCAAGAGGGATGGCTGGGCCCTTTGACTCCCGAGGACCCACCCAGAGGGATGCCCAGACCCTTAGACTCCTGCTGGAGCCACCAATATGTAGTACTGGGCAGCTCCTCTGCTTGAAGGTACCCAGGCCTCATTCTCATTAAGGTCCAACCCATTTAATTTTTTATTTCATTTCTTGTGCTTCTGGTGTCATATCTTTTGTATATGGTATGACATAGTGGTCCAATTTCACTAAAGTCTTAGCACCACTTGAAGAGACTATTTCCCCCCATAGAATTGTCTTGGCACCTTTGCCGAAAATGACCATAAATGGGTCCACTTGTCAGTTCAATCCTTGTGATCAATTTGTCTATTCTTTTGCCAGCACCAAACAGTCTTGATTACTGTATCTTTGTACTGTATGTTTTGAGATTGGGAAGTGAGAGTACTTTTAAGTTTGTTCTTCATTTTCAAGATTATTTTGTCTTTGCCTAGCCATTTTCATTTGCATAGGAATATTAGGCTAAGTTTTTTACTTTCTGGGAAAAAAGGTAGTTGAGATTTTGATAGAGATTCCATCAAATTGGTGAATAATTTGGGAAGAATTGCTCCTTTTTTTTTTTGCTATGTTGGGTCTTAGTTGCAGCGTGTGGGATCTTAGTTGTTGTATGGAGCATCTAGTTCCCTGACCAGGAAAGGAACTGGGTCCCCCACACTGAAGGTGTGGAGTCTAAACCCCTAAACCACCAGGAAGGCCTAAGGATTCCTAGGTTAAAATAGTCTTTCATGAACAGAGATGTCTTTCCATGTATTTAGGTCTTTAGAGTCTTTTGATGCTGTTTTGTAGTTTTTCGTGTATAACTTATTTAGTTGTAACAATGTTATTCTTTTTTGTGGGGTTGTAAATGAAATTGCATTCTTAATTTCATTTTTGGCTTTTATTGCTAGTGTATAGAAATGCAGTTGGTTTTGTGTATTGATCTTAAATCCTGCAGTCTTGCTGAACAAGTTTTATTAATTCAAGTGGTTTTTAAAGTGAATTTCCTTAGGATTCTCTGTATACAGAATGATGCCATCAGTAAGTAAGAAATTTAAAATTTTTCTTTTCAATATGCAAGCCTTTAGAATGTTTTTCTTAATCTAGTTCCTCACTAGAATTCTAGTATTATGTTGAGTAGGCATTTTTGTCTTGTTCCTGATCTTAGCATGAAAGGAATCAGTGTTTCACTGTTAAATACAGTGTCAGCGATGGGTTTTTCATAGGTGTCCTTTATCATATTGAGCAATTTCTCTTTTCTTGCTCTTGAGTGTCTTTATCATAGATAACAACCATATTGGTTTTTGTCAAATGATTTTTCTACATGTATGGAGATGATATTTTTGGTCTTTTACTGTATCACTTTGGTGCATTACATTGACTGATTATATTTTATATGTTGAATCAACCACCTTGCATTCCTGGGATAAATCCCATTTGGTTGGAGTGTGTAATCCTTTTTATATGTTTCTGGACTCGGTTTGCCTCTATTTTATTGATAGTTTTTGCAACTCTGTTTATAAGGTATATTGATTTGTAGTTTTCCTTTTTTTTTTTTTTTAACTGATATTTTTGTCTGGTTTTCACATCAGGGTACTACTGGTTTCAGGTGGCGACTTGTGAAGTATTCCTCTTATTTTTAAAAAAAATTTGTGAGGGCTTGTTATTAATTCTTCTGTAAACATTTGGTAGTATTCACCAGCAAAGTCATCTTGGCCCTGGGTTTTTCCTTGTGGGGAATTTTTTGATTACTAATTCAGTCTTTTACTTCCTTAAGCTCTATTTAACTTTATTTTTCTTTTGAGTCAGTGTTGTTAGTTTACACCTTGATAGGATTTTGCTTATTTTGGTAGAATATTTAATTTGTTGGCACACCATTATTCACAGAATTTCCTTATAATTGTGTCAGTTTGGTAGGGATGTCCTCTTTCTTTCTCGATTTTAGTAGCTTTAGTCTTTTCTTTTTTCTTTGGTCAGTTTAGCTAAAATTTTCTCAGTTTTGTTGATATTTTCAAAGATCCAACTTTTGTTGATTAGTCTCTATTAAATTGTTTAAATTTCCTTTATTTCCACTCTATTCTTTCTTATTATTTTCCTTTTGACTTTAGGGTAGTTGGCTTTATTGTTTCATATTTTTAAGGTGGAAGATTATTAATTTGAGGTCGTTCTCTTTTAAATTTCCTTTATTTCCACTCTATTCTTTATTATTTTCCTTTTGACTTTAGGGTAGTTGGCTTTATTGTTTTATATTTTTAAGGTGGAAGGTTATTAATTTGAGGTCATTCTCTTTTAAAATACAGGTATTTATAGTTAGAATTTCACTTTAATTCCTGCTTTATCTGCATCCTATAAATTTTGGTATGTTTTGTGCTCACATTTATTAACCTCTATATGCTCTAATTTCTCTTGCAATGTGTTTTTTGACCCTTTGGTTATTTAGTATTGTGTTAATTTAATTTCATAAATTTCACCTATGTGTAAATTTCCCATATTTGCTTCTGTTATTTGTTTTTGTTCCACTGTGGTCTGAGAACATAATTTGTATAATTTTGTTTCTTTTAAATTTACTGAGATTTGTTTTATGGCCTAACAAATGGTCTGTCTTGAAGAATGTCTCATGTGCAGTGGATCAGAATGTATTTTGCTGTAGTATATATGTCAGTAAGGCCACGCAGAATGCTGGTTACCTCTGGATGGGAGGAATATGATTGGGGATAGATTCACAGGGTGCTAAGGGGGTTGTCATGCTGGATATCTCTAATCTTTGGTGAGTACATGAGCATTTTATTATTTCTCTATTAGATGTACATATATATATTTATTCACTCATATATTTTATGGTTAAATATATTCAGCCAGCCACAAGACTATATTGTGTCAGTCCCATGTTCTGCTTACAGAGTATTCACAGGGTGCTAAGGGGGTTGTCATGCTGGATATCTCTAATCTTTGGTGAGTACATGAGCATTTTATTATTTCTCTATTAGATGTACATATATATATTTATTCACTCATATATTTTATGGTTAAATATATTCAGCCAGCCACAAGACTATATTGTGTCAGTCCCATGTTCTGCTTACAGAGAATATGGCTTAAGGACCAGGATAAGCTACAAGCGTTCTGGACTTTTGAGAGTATCAGGAAGAAAAATAAATGTTTGCTATGAGCACAGAAGTGGCTTTTGCACTTGCCTTTTCACAGCTAAATGAGATGGTGTTTTTAAAAGTTAGCTTTGAGAAAACAAGTGCATGTTAAAGGAAATACTCAGTTAATTCTTGCAATAGTATTAGAATCTGAGCAGACCTTAACTGTCCCCAGGAGGATTTGATGTCAGGTAGCGGACATAAGGGACTTCCCAGCTGGCTAAGTGGTGAAGAATCCACCTGCAATGCAAGAGATGTGAATTTGATCCCTGGGTCAGGAAGATCCCCTGGTGAAGGAAATAGCAACCCACTCCAGTATCCTTGCCTGGGAAATCCCATGGGCAGAGGAGCCTGACGGGCTACAGAGTCAGACACGACTTAGTGACTGCACAGCAGCAGCAGCATTTATAAGGCTGTGCCACTCTGTAAGTTCCTCTGCAGGTACAAAATGATAATCAATGCTTGATGTTAGAGTTTTGTATTTAGATTGATCATCCTACCTTCCAATTGTCTATACACAAGTGGTCTGGACACATTATAGGTTTAGAGAATGTTTTCAGAAGCAACTAAAACATTATAGACACAGGCAAGAGAGGGTTGCAGTGTGACCAAGAGTGTGGGCTTTTACATCCTGGGCAAATCAAGAACTTAATGCTGAGAAAATTGATGTCATAAGAAAAGATATCCTGAAGTGACTTTTGCAGTATGAAAAGAATTGAGATAACATAGGGCATTAAATGAAATTTCTGAAAAATATCTAAATGGGCCAGAGAGTTAAATTAATATCAGATGCCTTTGCATTTCGTTTCTAGAAGCAGTCTCCACTCACAATTCTCTTGACTGCTAAGATCAAAGGAAAGCTCCTTTGACGCGCCAAGAAAAGTTTGATGCAGGCACAGTTTAAGAAATATTAATGAGTTACTGGATAGGTAAGTGTGAAAATAAAGGCTACAGCTGGGCTTCAGCACAGAGCTGAAAATTTTTCTTACAAATTACACAGACAGAAAAAAAATTCTCTGAAAAAAAAAAAAGTGAATCAGGAAAAGAGAGTAACTGTTACGGAGGTTGGTTTCTAATTATAGTGCCACAAATTAAACAAGAAATCTTTACTTACAACAATGCCTAGGGCAAGTCAGTCAGCTCTATTGGAGGGATGGTGGCAAAATTAATGCTGTTAATGACAGAAATTTTAAGTATTACATTGTATTAACATTTAAATGTGGATTTTTCCAGGTTTCTGGGCAAAAGCAAAAACAAATGAAATGAAAACATTTTATGTACTCAGCACTATAGTAAGTAGTGGGGCAAATCAGATGAACAGTGAATGAAATATATTTCCTTCCTGTGTAGATTTTATAATCTGGTTAAAGAGATACCATCTGGGTGAAATAATGAGATAAAAATATGAGGCAGAATCAGGGTACTTGCTCTTGTGGATGATTCTTAGCAACCTCACTCTATGGGTCCTGGTAAAGAACCAGGCAATGGAGGCATTTGCTGCTTGACCACCCAGGGCCCCTCATTCATTCTTACTGATTTCTAATTGTACCTCCTCTAGCTTATATGCAAAAATCTCAATGCCTCCTAGCGGCTCTTTGTTATAGAGCTTTCTACAAATTAAAAACAGGAATTTAAAGGAATGAAAATTGCCTGGAGCAGGAACATTGGACATGATAAAAGGGCAACTAATATTGAGAAAGGAAACATAAAGTCTTTCATACGCATGACTTGGAAAGCATAACCAACTGAGAACATTTAGCAAAGGAGCAAGCAAGCAAGCCTTCCCCTCCCAGGCCTTGCTCTGACTGTGCTGTTGCCCAGTGCGATGGCTGATAGCCACATGCTGACTTCATCATTAACAATATGTTAATAGCTTTTGTATATATTCAATTAAGCCAGAAATTGTGTAATACCTTTGAGAAATCTTTCCATCAAAATTAGTTCAAACACAACCTTTTGGCATGCAAAGGGAATAAGCTTTAGTTCTCAGGACGAATCACAGTGGACCACCTCATTACCCAACCATACTGGATAAATGAGGCATTACTCTATATCGTTGAGTCTGCTATTGTGTGGTACAGGACATATTTTCTATATTATTATAAAATAAAATTATAATATGATTTTTGCAATATCATAACTTTTATAGTGGTTCCTAAGGCAGCAAATTAGCCAGATTTCAGTCACACTAATGGAAGAATCTTCTGGATCAAATGGCTTATTAAAGAAACTCAAATGAAAATAAGTATATATTTCATGTAGGTCTTCTGTTTTAATATTTGAATATAGAGTTTTTCAGTGTTCTGGGATAGTGCATAGCACAGTAAAAGGCAATGGCAAAGAATATCACTACCCATGCATATTTTATTATAGAAAGAAAACTGCATCTAGATTTGTGATTGGAACAGAGTCTAAGGGGTATTTATCATGAAGGCAACACTGATTTTGGAAAAACAAAAGAAAATGAAGGGAGCAGAAACCCAGGCATAAGCCACAGCAGGTTTTTCTTTTATTGATTATTCATTTATTTTGTGGGATTTCAACAGTGAAAGAGACCTGAGAACCCATAAAATCAATCCCTCAAGTTGAAGTTGAAAGAAGTGAATCATTTCTTGCACCTACCAAGTGGTAGTAATTAATTTGAGGGTATCTCAGTTACTCTTCTATTAAGCAGTTCTCTTAGGAATCAAATTTATTTTAGTTTTCTTATTAGATTCATCCTCAACACTCAAGGTGCTTTTGAAGGATATGATGCAAATTGTTAGCATCATTTCACATTTATTGAATTACAGCATCACATGACTTAGAGCAGACACTAGACTTAATGAGAAAAGCAAGATGTTCCATTCCCAGTTTACAGAGAGAGTAACTAAGACAGGTGGGAGGGGAAAGACTTGCTCAAAGTCAGACAAAATTTTGAGAGGCGATTAGGACCCAGTTTGGTTATCCTTGGCAGAATGCTGTTTTTACTTGTACATAAGCTGAACTTGCTGGGAAAATAAATATCATGAAGAAATAAAATGTACTGAGAAAAAGAGTTAATTTTTGAACTTGGGAATGTAGTTGGGATGTGTAAGCATAAATAATTGCAGGAGTGGTGGTTAAACTGTATTTACTTAGCTATCATTCTGTTTGCTTTTGTAATCGGTCTCTGCCAATTGGTATTTGTTACTAGCCAACAAGAGAAGGGAAGGTCAGGAATGGGAAATAGTAAACCCAGATTATCTTTTATAAGTGTGTAAATTGATGGATATGGTAGATTTTTTCAGTGTGGAAACTTAAAGTTCTATACCTCATTCTGTTTCAGAAAACATTTTGGTTGTGTCACTAGACCCAGAGCCAAAGGGTTTATTTACAATCCTTTTTTCCAACTGGAATGAACAAAAGGGAATCCTAGATCACAGAGGATTTTAGTCTCTCAGCTGGGACCCTTCAAACCCCTACATACACAGACAGAGCTGACTCTGAACTCTTTCTACGCTGTTTCCACGGTCATGGCTGCCCACTGTTCTGTTCCAACCCAAACTCTGCTGTGATTTCGACCCTATGTCTCTGGCTGAAGCAGACTGCTTGGAGTTCTGGGTTGATGTTTGGGTATATATGGAGGGGCATGTGTCTTTCTTTCTTTGGGTTTGGCCCTGCCACTAAGTCTATAAATAGGATTTTAATTCTCTGTACTTCTTCCTGGGAAATTACAACTTTGGCTGGAATTTTGTATTTTAGAAATTTCTGTCCATGTAATTAAGTCTTTTTGGCCTCCTGTTCTCTGCCCTCAACATCTTATTTTATCCTTTTCTTTTATTTCAAATAAAGGCATTTCTTCTGAAGGAGAAAGAAAGTGGGACTAGGGAATGATGAATACTAGAGATTAATTAATGTATTACAACCCAAAATGATTCTTTTTGGCTCATGACTTCTGAAAATATACATGATAGATCTTCAACATTAGGAAAAAGGTGAACAAAAAGAAAGAGAAAATGTTTACTGTGTTATTGATCTTCCTTAACTGAATTCTTTCATCTCAGAAATAAGCTTGCACAAAAGCTTCTGCTTGTACCTGCTGGGTAGATGTCTGCTTCTGAATCCACATCATTCCTATTGCTTCTGCCATTTCCCAGTCCTTGTCAATGGCCGCCTCTTCTCATACAAACAGAATCATACAAAGCATCTAAAGGTCTCTTGGTTTCTAAAGGGATAAGAATGGAAGGAACTTTTCCTGACAAAATCTGATCAGCTGAGGATAAAACATCTAACAGGTCAGTCCTGCTTTCCTGGTGACAGCCCTGAGTGGGTGACTCAGGAAAAAGGTCCAGTACAAGTGAAAGGCAAGAGTGAAAGGAGTTACTGTGCTCAAACACGGGAAGGGTGAGGAACGCACCAATAGTGATCGTATATATTCCAAGTTTGGTCAATATCATAATAGATTGGATTAGAGGAGAAATTTGTGAATGTTTGGGGAATCAAGGAGACTTGAATGAAGGGAAGGCTTTAGAGACCGGTGTAAAAAAAATGTCTGAAAAGGAAATAGGGGTTGGTAGTTTCAGACACAGAGGTGGTTATGCTGAGTGTGTCTGGGGAAAACAAACTGACTGTAGGTTCATGAGAGAGTGAAAGATGAGTCCAGGGGAAAAGCCTGTTGCAGAGGTCTGAAACATTTATACTCGGACTGGTTGCCAATGGTTTTTAAGCATGATTGTAAGTTAGTTTGAAGTTGGGGAAAATTGAAGGGTGGACCGGGAACACTGGAAGGGAAGCAAACTTAGCAACCAGGAGAATTCTGTAGTAGCATAAGTGAGGAATCTTGAAAATCTAACGTCCAAATTTCACTGGCTATGTCTTCATGAAGCCAATGAAGCTAGTGATCAAATAAGCCCTAGATCCCTTAGTAAATTTAAGAAAAACCTCTGGAAACCCTCCAGAAAAATATCACATTTGCACATACTTAGAAAACATTGCTTGTATTTCAGGGTGTTTATAGATCCCTGGGAACCAGGAAGCATTTAGGAAAATATGAGCTACAAGATAAGCAATGACTTGATTGGCATTTGAAAAATGAACCAGTTATATAACAAAAATTGTTTACCGTTTTGACATAATGTAGATTGGCATTTCACAACTTTTTTTTTTTTTTAATAACCTGATATGGAAGTCATGATCAGACAATTTTGGCAATGACTGCATAACTGTTATCCTCTGGAAGATGAACCGTCATGTTAAATGTTCTACAGTAAAGAACACTGGCTTAACTCTGTTTACTCCAGGGCTTCCAGCCATTAATCCAACGGTTGTCAGAACCCGTCTATGCAGCCTTCACCCAGAGACACCTGCTAAATTGTTTCACAGTCTTTAGATATAAATGGAACTTAGGCTCCAAGAACATCAAGTCCCTTTGGATCTGCCTTCACCTCTCTCATCCCTCCTTCCTGTGAACCAGGAGATGCACATTCTGGTCTTACTAACTAGCTGTGTGATCTTGGAAAAATTATGTGCCTCAGAATTCATTTCTGGAGAAGAAGAGGATGATATCTATGCCCTGTATCATTGGTCCTCAAACCTGAATGTTTGTGAGAATCACCAAGAAGACGTCTGAGAGCCCCAGCCAGAGTTTCTGAGTGTGAAGGCAGGGCTGAAACTTGAGAACGTGCATTACTGTGGAGTTCCCAGGCGATGCCGCTGCTGAGGGCCCACGGCCCAAGCTTTGAAAACTGCTGCTCTAGTATGCTTAAGGGCCTGTGAACACTTACACTCTTTAAGTCATTTCTTCTCCAGAGCTGGTGACTAACTCATTGCCTGCTCCTGTTTTGGGTCTGCAGGNTGGAGTTCCCAGGCGATGCCGCTGCTGAGGGCCCACGGCCCAAGCTTTGAAAACTGCTGCTCTAGTATGCTTAAGGGCCTGTGAACACTTACACTCTTTAAGTCATTTCTTCTCCAGAGCTGGTGACTAACTCATTGCCTGCTCCTGTTTTGGGTCTGCAGGGCCACACAATTCTCCCTGTGTTATTTTATATGATAGTCACTATTGGTGTTTTCTGAGGAAGGCTGTATCATCATTCCTGTTGCTCTTGCCATTTCCCAGCCCTTGTCAAAGGCAGCCTGTCTCATACGAACAAAATCATATGGAACATATGCTTTTGATAATTTATGATACAAATGAGCTTCTTCACAAAACAGAGCACAAAGTATAGTTTCTGGGGGATGAGATAGTTAGGGGGTTTGAGATAGATAGGTACACATTTCTATATTTAAAATGGACAACCAACAAGGACCTCTACTGTATAACACAGGAAACTGCTCAATGTTATGTGGCAGCCTGGATGGGAGGGGAGTTTGGAGGAAAATGGATACATGTATATGTATGGCTGAGTCCCTTTTCTGTCCACCTGAAACTATCACAGCATTGTTAATCAGCCAATGTTATTTGTAAACTCCAATACAAAATGTAAAAGTTTTAAAACAAAACAAAAAAATCAAATGTGTAGAGAGGACACTAATGAAGTATGTCACTGTTGCTGACATGGTATATAGCAAAGTTTTTTTTTGTTTTGTTTTGTTTTTAATTAGAGGACAATTACAATAGTTTGATGGGTTTGCTGTACATCAGCATGAATTGGCATCAGGTATACCTATGTCCCGGGGAAGGCAATGGCACCCCACCCCAGTACTCTTGCCTGGAAAATCCAGTGGACGGAGTAGCCTGGTGGGCTACAGTCCATGGGGTCGCTGACAGTCAGACAGACTGAG
>SJYX01021219.1:150473-171939 GCA_006410675.1 Oreotragus oreotragus | reverse complement strand
GCTTTGGGTTCCCTGCATCATACATCAAACTCCCACTGGCTGTCTATTCATATACCCTGAGGAAACCAGAATTGAAAAAGACACATATATGTCGATGTTCACCACGGCAGTATTTACGATAGCTAGGGGATGGAAGCGGAGAAGGCAATGGCACCCCACTCCAGTACTCTTGCCTGGAGAATCCCATGGACGGAGGAGCCTGGTCAGCTGCAGTCTATGGGGTCGCTAAGAGTCGGGCACGACTGAGCGACTTCACTTTCACTTTTCACTTCCATGCATTGGAGAAGGAAATGGCAACCCACTCCAGTGTTCTTGCCTGGAGAATCCCAGGGAGGGGGAAGCCTGGTGGGCTGCCGTCTATGGGGTCACACAGAGTCAGACACGACTGAAGCAACTTAGCAGCAGCAGCAGGGCGTGGAAGCAACTTAGATGTCCATTGACAGATGAATGGATAAGGAAGTTCTGATACATATACACAATGGAATTACTCAGCTATAAAACGGAATGCATTTGAGTCAGTTCTAATGAGGTGGTTGAACCTACAGCCTCTTATACAGAGTGAAGTTAAGTCAAAGATAGTACTGATGATCCTACTTGCAGGGCAGCAAAGGAGACATAGACATTTTGGACCCAGTGGGGGAAGGAGTGGGTGGGATGATTTGGGAGAATAGCTTTGAGGTATATAGCAAACTTTTTTGGATACTACATATTTGATGAATCAAGCCAACATGCAGTTAGACTTGGTAATACAAAGGCCCTATTTACATGACATTTCTGTTAAGGGAACTCTGTTTAATGTGTATGTGAGTTGCTTCTCAAACATGGGAAGGATTCCCTATATTCAAAATGCATGGAGACAGCTTCTGCAGCCAGGGCTGGGACAAAGTAATGACATTGATAAAACTTGACTTTGGGGCCCCTTCACTTTGTGTTCAGTCATTTAATAAATATTTACCGATCGTTGGCATATAAGGCATTAAGCTAGATCCTCTGGGGGATGCAAAAATAAATCAGATCAAATCCTTGCCCGCAATGGAATTTATAACCTAGTGTGAGACTTAAGATGTGTGCATTCATGGAGACAGTGAGCAGGGCTGCTGCTTTATCGGCTGGGCTCAGTGACAGCAAATCTAATTACTAGCTATGTGACCTTGGACAGCTTATGTAACCCTGTGAGCCTCGGCTTCATAATGGTGGGTGAAATGATGCCCCATAGGATCAATTATGACTTCATTGTAAAAACCCATATAAAATGCTTTCTGCCATGTTCAGAATATATTATGTATTCAATAAATATAGCAGTTTTTAAAACTATCATCTTAAAAGTAGAGTGATAAATATAATAGATAATTTTTGAATGCTTATTATGTGTTGGATATTCAACTGAGAACTTCTCACTTGAATGTATTACTTCATTTGTCTTACACCAACCCTTAAGAAACTGATAGCATTTCGTTTTGAAGATGAGAAACAGTAATTCTCCTAAGGTGCTACAGCTTACAAATGCCTGAGCTGGTACTTTAACAACAGCATTCTATTGCTAGAGCTTGTACCCTTAACCACTATGTATAGAGCAACTTAGTGGCTTCCCAGGCGGCCCAATGGTAAAGAATCTACTTACCAAACAAGGGACGTGGGTTCACTCCCTGGGTCAGGAAGATCCTGGGAGAAGGAAATGGGAACCCACTCTGGTATGCTTACCTGGAAAGTCCCGTGGACAGAGGAGCCTGGTGGACTACAGTCGATGGGGTCGCAAAAGAGTCAGACACAACTTAGTGACTGAACAACAGCAGCTAAATCAATGCTCGAAGAGGGATAAACAAGGTGTTTGAGGAAGTCAGAGGTAGGAGCAAGAACGTCCGTCTAGGAGGAACTGCTACTATGACAAAGCCTTAAAATTTGAGCTGGGGCTTGAAAGAGAGGGGATTTTGGCTTTACATGTTCTCACCTGCTCTTTTCTATTTAAACATATTTACTGATTCCATAAATACTCTCCAGCACTTATTTTGCATCAGGCATCATGGAATGTCAGCGATGCGGCAGGGAGTCAGAAGGGCACAATATCACTGATTCAGTGTTCATACCTTCATGCAACCTCTGATCCATAAGGGGAGGTGCCATTCAATAGACATTTAATGAGTAATTATGAGGGAGAAATTTAGAATGTTATTGAATTTAGGAACTATGAACCCCATCCTGGGCTGTGCTATGTGTCATGGAAGACAAAGACATGAAATGAAGATGTGGGTCTGTTCTGTTCAGTAGTTAAACTTCCCTGGGAAGAACTTTAGGTTTCCTTCATCTTTCTCACAGCTGTATATTCCCTCTTGCAGTGAAAATGTTTCCAGTCTGAAATCCATTCAGTGGATTTCAGTCATTTACGAGCTCTGAATTTTTAAATAAACTAATGTCTAGTCAAGGCTATGGTTTTTCCAGTGGTCCTGTATGGATGCGAGAGTTGCACTGTGAAGAAAGCTGAGTGCCGAAGAGCTGATGCTGTTGAACTGTGGTGTTGGAGAAGACTCTTGAGAGTCCCTTGGATTGCAAGGAGATACAACCAGTCCATCCTAAAGGAGACCAGTCCTGGGTGTTCATTGGAGGGACTGATGCTAAAGCTGAAACTCCAATACTTTGGCCACCTGATGAGAAGAGTTGAGCCATTGGAAAAGACCCTGATGCTGGGAGGGATTGGGGGCAGGAGGAGAAGGGGACAACAGAGGATGAGATGGCTGGATGGCATCACTGACTCAATGGACATGAGTCTGAGTGAACTCCGGGAGTTGGTGATGGACAGGGAGGTCTGGCATGCTGCAATTCATGGAGTCACAAAGAGTCACAACTGAGCGACTGAACTGAACTGAATGTGATTGGATAACATTATAAAACTATTGACCTATTTCTGCCCCTCCCCTACTTTTATTTTTGATCACTGTCTTCTACCATACCCCTCCACTCATGTAGCTAGAGTTTGGTCCACACATTGCCTAAGAAAATGGATATTACAGGGCAGGAAATAGCGAAAGGTCAGTCTTTCTGGCTCTAGTTTCTAAGAGCCTATTCCCTGAAAGGAAGGGATAGGACTTTCGGCATAATCCACTCCAGTTGGAAAGGCTCCCTGGGCAGAGAATGTCATTAGCAATGTTGGACAATGACTGGGATTAAATTTCTGCTTTATCTCAGCTGTGAATGAGGCATTGAAAAAATATTCAGTTAAATTATAGAAAAATAAAGGTTATTACTTCTTACTTGATGGCATTAGTAGATAATATTTGGAATCCATTGCACTGATTCATGATAAGATTTATAATCCTTGCCAGGTATCTTTTAATATGATATTCACTCATTCAGCAAATATTTCCTGAGCATCTCTCTACCGTGTACCACAGAAGAGGTAGAGACTAGTATGAGAAGTTGGAGCAAGAATAGACATAGTTCTTGCTGAATAATTTTTATTTTCCAAGGCAGAAAGTCATTAATCAACTAATTAAACAAATAGATGCAAAATTACAAGTGTGGGAATTGCCACTGAGGAAAAAGATATAGGGACTATATAGCAAGGGTCTCTGACCTTCTCTGAGGGAACTGAGAAGTCTCTCTGGGAAGTGACATTTGAATTGAGATCCTGAAAATGGTCAGTAGCTAATTAGGTAAAAAGGAGAGAGTCAATGTTCTTGGCAGATAGGATATTTCAAGCATTCGTGTGATGGCAGAGCCACTAGAAAAAAGTCTTGGTTGGAGGGAGGTGAGGGAGAAACTTTTGCTCACAGAATGAGGGCAGCTGCCGACATGAAGGGCTTTCCTGGGTGTGAAGACATATTCTGTACGTGGGTGCTGCCTGAGTGTGTCTCCCATTATCTTTGTGTGTGTCTCTCTGAAGCCTCAGGGCTCAGAGTGTCAAAGGCTGAACTCTTCATCTTTCCCCAGATCTGCCCCTGCTCTGGAGTATCCCATCTTGACAAATGATGGCTTTGTCTCTGCATTTTGTATGAGCCAGAACCCTCAGCTTCATCCTTTCCTCACCCTTCTTCATCACCTATGTCCAATCAATCTCCAAGTTCCATCAATTCTGTCTCATTAATTTCACTTGCAACTAATTCACTTCACTCCACTCTCACTCCCACTGCCTTAATGGGGGTCAGCACCCTTGCACCTGGGCTCTGTGCATATTGAGCTGCTTTACAGTCTTTGGAGAAGCTGCACGTTTCCCTGTCTCCAGGTGTTTATGCATCTCTTTCCTTTGCCCCGAATCCTCCTCCTTTCCTTTTCCCAGTCTTCAGCTAAGCGCTCCTGTTCACCCTCGTGACATCTCTCCTTAGAGAAGCCCACTCTGGCCCTTCCTTAGTCACAACTACTGTGGAAATTGAGGTTGGCTTTTCCTCCTTTGTGTTCACTCTAAAGTACCTTGTGCTTATTCCCATCAGCCAACTGTTTATTTACCTAGATCTGGCTGTCCAACATGGTGGTCACTAATTACTGTGGTATTAAACATTTGAAACATAGCTAGGATAGAGTGAGATACACCGTTTGTGTAAAATACCATATTGCAAAAACAGTACAAAAGATGTAAAATATCAATTAATTTTTTAATACTGGTTGCATTTTGAAAAAATAGATTCAGGAAGTCAAATAATTATTAAAATAAAATTCACCTGATGCTTTTTTACTTTTTAAAACATGTCTACCAGAACATTTAAAACTATAAATGTAGCTCACCTTTGTGCCTCGCACCTTATTCCTATTACATGTCACTAGCTTACATGCTAAACAGCTAGAGCAGGGGTCAGCAAACTGTGACCCATGGGCCAGATCTGTTCTGTCACCTGTATTTGTAAATAAAATTCTATTGGAACACAGCCAGGCTCATTTACTTACATATTATTAGTGATTCTTTCCCAGTAGGGCAGCAGAGTTGAACAGTTATGATAGAAACTATATGGCCCTCAAGCCTAAAATAGTTACTCTTTGTCTTTTTTTAGGAAAAGTTTGCTGACCTCTGTCCTAAAAGGCTGATATTGTATTTTATTCATCACTGTATCTCAAATCATTGCACAATACCTGGCACTCAGTAAAGGCTGAGTGAATAAATATCTAACCAGCAGATGTTTGTTGAATAAATACAAGTTTGAGATTATAATGACAGGATCATCACTCACATCAGTTTATCATCCACGGCTTTGGTGACCGTGTAACTAAAACTAAAAATTGAAATGTGACCTGATAAACAGTTATATAATGGGACAAAAATCATATACAATATTTAAAGTTAGAACTCCCTGTAAAAACCCAGAGTACATGGTCCCCACTTTCATCATCTTGAAATATCTTTTATTTTATTTTACTTTTTTGACCATGCTGTACAGGATCTTAGTTCCCCAACCAAGGATAGAACCTGTGCTCCCTGCATTGGAAGCAGGGAGTCTTAACCACTTAACTGCTAGGGAAGTCCTCATCATGAAATATCCTGACTTTGGAGGAGACAGATATTTTAATTATGCCTGAAAACAAGGTGAGGTGTTGTATAAATGAGAAAGAGAACTGTCTTAAATGTTAAATATTAGGATTAAGGGTTTAGGTCCTAACAACCATTACTGTCCCATGGGTGCTCTATTGATATTGTAGAAAGGAACCTGAAAACTAGAGGGCAGAGTGATGATGGAGGCTAAAGACCAGCAAAGAAAAGACTCCCAGAAAGACAGTATTTCAGTCTTTTTGCAGGAGATCCTGATCCTCCAGAAAGGATTCCCAGATGCAGTTTCTCTGTAGGTTCATCCCGTGAACCTACAAGCTTTCTACAGGCATTTTTTTTTAACATTTATTTATTTTTTAATTGAAGGATAATTGCTTTACAGAATTTTGTTGTTTTCTGTTAAACATCAACATGAGTCAGCCATATGTACACATATGTCCCCTCCCTCTTGAACCTCCCTTCCATCTCCCTCCTCACCCCACCCCTCTAGGTTGATACACAGCCCCTGTTTGAGTTCCCCAAGACATACAGCAAATTCCCATTGGCTATCTATTTTACATATGGTAATGTAAGTTCCCATGTTACTGTCTCCATACATCTCACCATCTCCTCCCCGCCCCCCGTGTCCATATATCTGTTCTCTATGTCTCTTTCTCCATTGCTGCCTTACAAATAAATTCATCAATACCATCTTTCTATATTCCACATATATGTGTTAGTGCATGATATTTATCTTTCTCTTTCTGAATTACTTAACTGTGTATGACAGGCTCTAGGTTCATCCACCCCATTAGAACTGACTCAGATGTGTTCCTTTTTATGGCTGAGTAATATTCCATTGTGTATATGTACCACAACTTCTTTATCCATTCATCTGTCAATGGACATCTGGGTTGCGTCCATGTTCTAGCTATTATAAATAGTGCTGCAATGAACATTGGGGTACATGTTTCTTTTTCAATTTTGGTTTCCTCAGGGTATATGCCTGATAGTGGGATTGTTGGGTAATATGTTGGTTTTATCCCTCGCTTTTTAAGGAATCTCCATACTGTCTTCCCGGGGAAGGCAATGGCACCCCACCCCAGTACTCTTGCCTGGAAAATCCAATGGACGGAGGAGCCTGGTGGGCTGCAGTCCATGGGGTCGCTAACAGTCGGACAGACTGAGCGACTTCACTTTCACTTTTCTCTTTCATGCATTGGAGAAGGAAATGGCAACCCACTCCAGTATTCTTGCCTGGAGAATCCCAGGGATGGGGGAGCCTGGTGGGCTTCCGTCTATGGGGTCACACAGAGTCGGACACGACTGAAGTGACTTAGCAGCAGCAGCAGCAGCAGCATACTGGCTTCCATAGTGGCCGTATCAGTTTAAATTCCCACCAACAGTGCAAGAGGGTTCCCCTTTCTCCACACCCTCTCCAGCACTTATTGTTTGTAGACTTTTTGATGAGGGCCATTTTGACCTGTGTGAGGTGATATCTCATTGTAGTTTTGATTTGCATTTTTCTAATAATGAGTGACATTGAGCATCTTTTCATGTTTGTTAGCCATCTGTATGTCTTCTTTGAAGAAATGTCTGTTTAGGCCTTTTCCCCACTTTTTGATTGGGTAGTTCATTTTTCTGGCATTGAGTTGCATGAGCTACTTGTATATTTTGGAAATTATTTGTCAGTTGTTTCATTTGCTATTATTTTCTCTCATTCTGAGGATTGTCTTTTCACCTTGTTCATAGTTTCCTCTGTTTTTGACAGGCAGTTTTTGCTGGAAATGTAAAGCAGCAAATCACATGGAAATCTGAATTGGTTTGTGTACATAGAAATTAATTCTTATATCTTAAAAATGGCGTTGAGAATGAGTGTTAGAAGAGAATTAAGTACATCTTCACACTTTCATCCAAATATACTCCTGCCATTTGCTCTCTGTTCACAAACCTGCAGCTGTTAGAAGACACAAAATAGTTCTCTGTTGCTTTCCTCTGTCAAATTGTTGGTGAAAATTATTTTACAAAATTGAAACATCCAAACTTACCATAGATGAGAATCACATTTTGGGTCTTGGTTATGCAGCATCATTTTATCTCATAAGAACCAGTTATTTTTTTAAAAAATTGTAACATTTCTCAGTGTTGAATTTTTTTCTTTTTTAGTACTTAAAGTTGTAAAAGCAACTCAGTATCTTTATTGGAGCAGGTAGATTCCACAGGGCTTTTCTGAAGGGAGCCAGAGTTTTCCTTTATTAGAGCATATTTGGGAAGCAAACAAAAGAAGAATGAGTATAATATTCATTAGCAGCATATGTAGTCAGAATAGAAAGAAAATGTTAAATATTTGATAGTTTTTACTTCAGCTGTTTCAGAGAAATGAAGGATTATAAAGTTAATAAGATCACAAAACTGACTCTGTTCGTTCATCCACCTACCCATTCATTCATCTATCTAGCAACAGCTTCTTATGAAATTACATTTATTAAAGTACTATTTGTCCAGCTCTGTAGTAGATGTTATAGAGATATAAGGGAAACAAAAGACATTCATAGGATTCATAGAAAGCTAGGTGTGAAATAATGTTATGGTAATTCAACACTGTCTTTTTGACATAAAGGAACAGCTGTTAGGTGTTCTGTGTAACTGTATTCACAAAATGTTGTATGTTGGGCCACAGAATCATAGTTCCTAGTCTGATAATTTTCTGCTGATACCAGTTGGGTAAGTCACACATATTTATCTATCTACAGAGCTAGAGAGTAAATAATTCCATGTCATCATGTAAGAAAGTGTGAGGTGACTGGATGTGCCTAATCTATAGGGCTTTGAAAATTATCCATCATTAATCAAGGTAAAAAGAAGGTTGAAAGGTGGACTGGGATGTGGAGCTGGCCATAAAGGAAATACAGAACTTGGAATCATAAATGGTAGAGAAAGGACATTCTAGAAGACCAACAAGAAAAACAAATGCAAGGGGAGAGGGATTAAGCAGAAGAGTAATCTATAGGGCTTTGAAAATTATCCATCATTAATCAAGGTAAAAAGAAGGTTGAAAGGTGGACTGGGATGTGGAGCTGGCCATAAAGGAAATACAGAACTTGGAATCATAAATGGTAGAGAAAGGACATTCTAGAAGACCAACAAGAAAAACAAATGCAAGGGGAGAGGGATTAAGCAGAAGAGAAGGCAAAGAGACAGGTTAGACAATAGTCAACCAAAGCAGTGGGAGTGGCCTTGTGTGGAATAGAGGCCACCATGGCGAAGTTGGTGGGTTGAGGTTGGGTCAGTGAGGTGATATCATTAATGTAAGAAGGTTGAATGCCTACTAGAGAGATTGTTTTCTATTAGTAAGAGGCTAAAATGTAAGCCAGGTTTGGGGAAGATTCATGCATTTCACTCCCACTCTAGAGAAAGACAGAGTATTCCTTCAGGACCCAGAGAGAAACCCAAAGGAAAGAAAATCATTCTGGCAAATTAAATAAATATGGCAGTAAGTGTATCATGTTTCCTTTTTGCATATTTTTATATTGCATATCACATCCTGATGTTCGATCAAAATTTACTAGTTTGGTGGGAAAATCTAAATGAGAATATTTGAAAAAACCCACAGAAAACTAGTAACATTGAGGATATGCATACATTTATTTTCAGAAATAGTCAATTTCTACTCCACTGGGGTTTGAATTTTTTTTTCCATAGCTCTTTACTTCTTTTCCTTTCTCATTTCTTATAATGTAAGTAGGAAATTTCTGCGTGTTCTCAGTTGCTTCCTTCATGTCTGACACTTTGTGACCCTGTGAGCTGTAGCCTGCCAGGCTCCTCAGTCCATGGAATTCTCCAGGAAAGAATACTGTAGTGGGTTGCCATGGCCTCCTCCAGGGGACCTTCCTGACCTGGGGATCAAACCCATATCTCCTGCATCTCCTGCATTGCAGGGGGATTCTTTACCACTGAGCCACTGGAAAACCCAAGTAGAAAATTTATATCTACATCTTGTGTTCAGTTGCTCAGTCGTGTCTGACTCTGCGACCCCATGGACTGCAGCACACCAGGCTTCCCTGTCCATCACCATTTCCCAGAGCTTGTTCAGACTCATGTCCACTGAGTCAGTGATGTCAGCCAACAATTTTGTCCTCTGGTGTCTCCTTCTCCTCCTGCCTAGTGCCAACTTTCAGTATTTATCCAGCTCTTTTTATGAATAGAGGAGAATAATAGTACCCTCATATCACAGTCTAAAAATATGCTTATGTTCAGAAGAGTGTGCATCAAGAAACTAAAATGAGGCAGTCTTCTCTGTCAATTTAGAAAAGGGGGCAAAACATGGAAGTAAAAGATGATGGTTCTGCTGACAACTCATTGGCCAGATCTAGTCACATGACTCACCCAGCCAAAAGGGAGCAAGTTATTATAATCCTCTCATGTAACTGGGGGTGAGAGTTAGAAATATTTGCTGAGTAGCACTAAGAATACCACTTATAGTATCAATATTCAGTACACCTGGTTTGTCTCTAATGAGACAATCCAAAAGTCATATCCAATCAGGGCATCAAAGTCCAAGCCTATGATGTCAGGGTGGTGCCGGATGGTCTGGATGTGGCTCCTTTTGATCTTCACCCCTACTGAAAAATAGATGATCTTTGCCATGCAACATATATACAGAGTGGTAGAATAGGGGCAGGGTGTCTCCAACACTACCATTTGGAAAGGGAAAGTAGCTGATTCCTATCAATCCTAATATAACTGCAGGTTCCAGTCTCCTGGCGATAAGGAAACCTTCTTGGTTAGGTTCTGATGGGCTCCTGGGAAAGGGTTCTTCAGTCCACTGTTCCATGTAGCCCTTGGATCTGCCCTTTATAGGTCTTTCTTTTTCTATCATTTGTCTTTGCTCCATTTGACAAGTGCACTGCAGAATATACCCTCCTTTCAGGATGAGAAGCTTAGACTGAAAATTCTCTCGGAAGCTCACAAGCCCAACTGTTGTTAAAGTTTCTGTCTTTAGACTACAAAAAACTGTCACAGGCATTTTTAGAAAGCTCATAGTTTCTTTGGCTGTACAACTTTCAAAAAAAATTAATCAGCTTCTTTTTATACTTGATTCTGGTCAATTCCTTCTGCTAAAAACCACATGCACCGTTCTTTATTGAGACATTCCCTCTCTCTGTTTTACCTTTACTGCATTTATCTTAAACTGACCAGGCTTCATTGGAAGAGCCCCAAAGTCAGGCTTTTTTGTTTGGCCTATTTTGTCCAAATGAAAGACTAACTAAGTGCCGTCTTAACTCATTTAAGAGTGGGTGTGAAAACCATATCCTTGGTTTACTCTTTGACATATGGCTGTATTTTAATCTTTCAGTCTTTTCAACAATTGCTAATAAGAAACAATTGTGTTTTCACATTATGCTCCCAGGATTCTCTGGACCATCTCTGTTACCCTCTGTACTTGCTTACAAATCACTTAATGGTATTCTTCACTTATTGCTTTTATTGTCTGTACCTTTTCAGAGGCAGCCAACAGCAGTCAGCATCTGCTAGAAAAGTTCTCTTTCCCAGTCGCCTGCTGTAACACTACAAGTTCACAAAGTGTATTACCTTCCTTTTAAATTACCAGAAATGACATTTTCACAGAATAGATGGTCTGTGCGTGAATCGTTATGTGTCTAGCTACAACCAAAGATTCTTTGCTGCCAGCCACCTGACTGCCAACCCAATGTCATATGCCTTAGGTTTCTGATATGGTATTACTCCAGTTCTAGGCATTTATTTTGTATTGACCAGAATAAGAGAGGTATAGTCCTCAGTTTTGTAGGTCTCTGAAATTTTATTGTCATCAAATTGTGCGTGAATCGTTATGTGTCTAGCTACAACCAAAGATTCTTTGCTGCCAGCCACCTGACTGCCAACCCAATGTCATATGCCTTAGGTTTCTGATATGGTATTACTCCAGTTCTAGGCATTTATTTTGTATTGACCAGAATAAGAGAGGTATAGTCCTCAGTTTTGTAGGTCTCTGAAATTTTATTGTCATCAAATAATTTTGTCCCAATTTGAATGAAATATTCAAACTCATAAGAAATGATGAATAAAAATGCTAATTTGTTAATTTAGAGTTGAAAGTCTATTTCAGTAGCTAAAATATCTGTTTTCTAACCAGAACATATTCTGAGTCAAGAGATCCTAAAAACTATTACTTTAATTTGAATATTTCTTGGTTACTAAGTGTTAATGGATTGCTTGATCATGAGTGGATATCACTGTAGAATAATGCATCCAGTCTCTAAAGAGACTTGACCGCCCTTGTATCACAATAGAGCTCAGCACTTCATTAAGAGGCGCATAAAGAGTTAGATAGGGCTCTCCTCTTGTAGCTTATATTCTAGGAGACAGAGACAGACAACAAATGATGAACACAAAATAACACATAATACAACTGCGTTTTAAATAGTAAACCTGAGTCATGGAATGTAATGTAACTTGTAGGAGGGAATGGAGGAAGATGTATTACCTAGAATGGCTGGTGAAAGTCATTCTAAGGTGATTACATTAGAGTCAAGACTCAAATGAGGGGGAAGGGGAAATCACAGAGGATCTGATGAAAGGACATTCTATGCAGAAGAAACAGCAGATTCAAAAGGCCAGTGGCATGAATGGGCTCAGTGTTTTGGAAGGATAGAAAGAAGGCCTGGGAATGAGGAAAGCAGTGAAGAAAGAGGTATGTAGTCACGTCTGAGAGAGAGACGGGGGATGTGTTGTGTACAGCTTTGTCGGTCATGTTGAGGAGTTGGTGTTTTACTCAGTCCAGTGGAACCACTGGAGACTATTAAGCAACAGATAAATTTGATCTGATTTATGCTTTAAGAAGATCACCTTGGCTGGCTGTTTGGAGAAAGAACTCTGGCAGGAAAAGAGTAGAAATAACCCACTGAAGCCAAGGTATGAGACATTGGTCACTTGGGTTACAGCTGTGTAGCAATAGAGATAGTGTTATGTAGTGGGATCTTGAAAATATTTTGGAGATAAGAGTTGACAAGTTTCACAGACAGATTGAGAGACATGAGGAAAAGTAAGAAAATGAAGGTTATTTCAAGTTCTTTGACCCAAGAAACTTGGTGGTAGTGATATCATTAACTATGATAAGGAAGACAGCTAGGGGTAAATCAAGAATTTTATTTTGGACATACTAAATTTGAGGTGTCTATTAGACAGCTACAGAGGCGACGTCAAGTAGGCAGTGGGATATATAAATCTAGAGCCTGGGGGGGTGTTAAGAGCTGGAGATAGAGATTTATGAGTCATCAGTACAAAAATGTTATTTTAAGCCATAGAAGAGGATGAGATCACCTAGAAAAGGAATTTGGAGAGAAAAGAGAGTGGACAACAGAGTTCAGGGTTAGCAGAGGAGGAGAAATCAGAAATGGAAATTAAGAAGGAGCAAAGTTGAGGTTGGAGGAAAGTCAAGAGTGAGGGGTGTTGTGAAAACCAAGCAGAGATATTTCTGCGAGAAGGGAAGTCAAGCGCTGAAAGTTGATGGGTACCTTGATCCAGCTTCCTGCTTTATGTTTCTCTTGAGCATCCACAATACCATGCCCATCTCTCTAGCTTTTGATCTTCCTGGGAAGAAGGATTAGTTTATGATTATGGAATAGTTAATTGTTTGTATTATCATTCCCACTGGTCGATTATATTAAGAAGTGGGTGAAATGGCATCTTAGTTAATCAGGAAGCACTTGGGTCTCTGCTCCAACACCGACATCACTGGTGGTAACTACTTACTTGCTAAGGGAGGTCATTTAACATCTCAGAGGCTTGGTTTTCACTTTTGTTTCCTGCCTTAACAGTACTCATATTAGAGTCTTGTTGTGGGAATTAATTAATATAATGTATACAGGGTACTAAGCTCAGTGCCTAGCAAAAGGTAATTAGATCACGAATGGTAGTTTTTATTAGGTTTTTCCCAGATGCTAATTGGTTAGGTATGGAAATGGTTCACCATTGAGGTATCCTGGGAAGATGAATTGGTGATTGTTTAGGACAGTGTTGAAGAGGTGGTATCTACATACTGTTGCAATAGCATAGAAGCCAATCACTCAAACTCTGATTAAATGCCTCCTGCTGCTCCAGCCCCGACTAGCACGCACTCATCCTTTTGAGTAAGAATGTGTAAAATTCAGATAAGTGATGTTTTAAGAGATTGCTCGTCAATGGTAGAAACGTATCTCTGTGCTTCTCTGTGAAAAATTATCCAGGCCTGTAGGTACATCAGGCTGCGAGGGAGCAGATAAAGTAGGGGTAGGGGCCTCTGCAGAACTGAGAAAGGATCGTGAACTTCATTAAAATAAGCAAGCGTTTCCCACCTTCATCAACTCACAAACCTGTCTTAGCCTCTGAAGCCCAACAGAGTGGGTCAGGGATATAATTGAGCAAGTGTCTTGGATTCATTTCCCAGAAAATGAGGCTGTTAGCCTTAGCTGCTCTCTGAGAGGTTTTCGTTAAGCTGTGTACAATTCCTCTGAAACTGTTACAGTTCCTCTCGTGGTCTCTCTGTACCAGCCCTTGCTGTTTAGCCTCTGAAGCCCAACAGAGTGGGTCAGGGATATAATTGAGCAAGTGTCTTGGATTCATTTCCCAGAAAATGAGGCTGTTAGCCTTAGCTGCTCTCTGAGAGGTTTTCGTTAAGCTGTGTACAATTCCTCTGAAACTATTACAGTTCCTCTCTTGGTCTCTCTGTACCAGCCCTTGTCATGGGTGGAGGCGGCTGGGTGGCAGTGGCCGCCCTGGAATAGGGTAGGGAGTCGGTACTGATGGAGATGTAGCAGTGCCTTCCTCCCAGCTGACACCCCCAGTCTCTTCCAGGGTATCTCATCTCGAGTTTTGGAGTAGGACTTTCACCACACCTCCCTTACAAACACCAATTTTTTAGTTCAAATTGACCTGTTCAGTTAATTTTCCCTTGAGAGGAGACATCATGCTGGCTTCATTGTCAAGAAGGTCATAAGCTAACTGAGGAACTATACCTCAGTTTGAGTCTTGATTCTGTCACTTAAGATCTCTGTGATCTTGATGAAATTGATTAGTTGCTCTAATCCTTGTTCCTCATCTACAAAATGAGACTGATTAATGTTGCTTAGCCTATTGTTTAGATTAATAAATTAACCTATATTAAGGACTTAGCATTATTTACCTAACATTAGTGAGTCTTTGGGCTTCCCTGTGGCTCAGATGGTAAAGAATCTGCCTGCAATGCAGGAGACCTGGGTTCAGTCCCTGGGTTGGGAAGATTCCCTGGAGAAGGGAATGTCTACCCACCCCAGTATTCTTGCCTGGAGAACTTCTTTGTGACCCATGGACTGTCCATGGAGTTCTCTCGGCGAGAATATTGGAGTGGGTAACCTTTCCCTTCTCCAGAGGATCTTTCCAACCCAGGGATTGAACCCAGGTCTCCTGCATTGCAGGCGGATTCTTTACAAGTGAGCCACAAGGGAAACACAACTGAGTCTCTAATAAATGTTGAGAAGATATTTGTCTCTATTATCTAAGAATACGGCTTCCCAGGTGGTGCTAGTGGTAAAGAATCCACCTGCCAATGCAGGAGACTGAACAGATGTGGGTTCGGTCTCTGGATTGGGAAGATCCCCTGGAGGAGGAAATGGCACCCCACTCAAGTGTTCTTGCCTGAAGAATTCCATGGACAGAGAAGCCTGATGGGGTGCAGTCCGTGGGGCTGCAGAGTTAGACTCAGCTGAGCGATTGAGCACATGTAGGAATACTGAGACGCTCGTTTGAAGAGCCTTCTTCATGTCGTTTTCACTAGTGGTATTTTACGTATTGTTGGTGGTTTCAGCATTTTATTGCTTCTCTCTGATGCTCTGAAGAAAGAGATACCATGTTGGAAGCACCTAGGAAACGAACTTTATGATATAGTGGAGGGAAATGACACATCCTCTAGTTTTATATTTATAATAACGGCTAACCCATCAAACAAAACGTCATCACAGAGGTGGAGTCATTTAACTGAATATGTTTATCTTTAGGGTGTTTTCAGCTGCATGTAATAGAAAACTGACAGAAACTGGCTTAAATAATAAGAAAGTGTATCTCACAAAGCTCCACGGCCAGAAGTAGGATAAACTCAGCCCAGTTCTGAAGGATCCACTGTTTCCACATCTGTGCCATTCTGTCCTCAAAGGATGGTCATTCCTTTCAGACTTGCCCCTCTCTAGCCCCAGACAGGCCAGTAGAATCCCAGCCATCACCTGTAGATATAACCACGTCTAGAGAAACAAGGGCCATTTTCCCTCATGTCTCTTTCTAATAGGATCCTACTGATGACTGTAAGAAATCACTAGCATTTGCAACCTTCTGGGCGATTCCTATGCTTTTCACTCATACAACAGCTTCCTTAGGCGTGAGATGATCTCAGGAGTTCAGCTCAACAACTTGCCAGCCCGGCATCCCCAGGTCCTCTCTTCCCTTTGTGTCTATCTTTTTCTACATGGGCAGTTGCACATTTTAAAGTCTTTCACTAGCAGAACCTCATTCCTTCTTCCATTTGTTTTTATCAATCTGGATTATCTGTCACAAGCAGCAGAAAACAACTCTGGATGATTTAGGCCAGAGATAAATTTACTTTAAATGTACTAAATAGTTCCAGAATGATCCTGAATTGTCTTCTTCTATAAAGGACATTATGGAGACCCTTGGCAAAGTCTGAATAAAGTCTTTTGCAAATTGGATAATAGTATTGTATCTATATTTATTTGGTGATTTTGAAAATCGTGCTGTGATTATATAAGAGAATTTCTTTTTATTGAATACGCAATGACATTTTAGGGAAAAGATATCCTGTCTCCAATTTACTACTAAGCAGTTTAGGAAAAATACACACACAGACAGAAGGGTAAAGCAGTATAGAGTAATATTAGCATAGAGCAATTGGGTGAAGGGTAGTCAGAGATTTTTTGAACTACTCCTGTGACATTGTTTGTGGTTTCTTATTAGTTATTTTTAATTGGAGAATAATTGCTTTACAATATTGCATTGGTTTCTGCCATATGTCAATGTAAGTCAGCAAGAAGTATATCTATGTCCCCTCCCTCCTGAACCTCCTTCTCACCTCCCAACCCACGCCACCCCTCTAGGTTGTCACAGAGCATCAGATTTGAGCTCCCTGCATCATACAACACATTTCCCCTGGCTATCTAATTTTACATGTAGTAATGTAAATGTTTCCGTGCTACTTTCTCAATTCATCCCACCCCATCTTTCCCCCAGTGTGTCTACAAGTTTGTTCTCTGTCTGCATCTCCATTTCGGCCCTTCAGATAGGTTCATCAAGTACCATCTTTCTAGATTTTCATATAGATGTGTTGATAGACGATGTTTGTCTTTCTCTTTCTGACTTACTTCACTGTGTATAATAGGCTCTAGGTTCATCCCACTCGTTAGAACTGACTCAAATGTGTTCCTTTCTATGGCTGAGTGTGTTGGTTTTTATATCCAGTGAAAAAATTATTTTTTAATTTTTTTGCAAAGAGATACTGGCTAAGGTAGCAGTATTGTAGCAAGTCCAGCAACTTGCTTTAATAAATCACTGAAGACAATGAGGACAACATTTAATGAATAGCTCAGGAGTGGCCTAGATTGCAAGAGGTTCAGACTGAAAACATTCAGAGTCAGAGCTCCAGATGACTCCACGGAGCTCAGCCCTGTGGACAGAGCTGTCGCCTGCATGGTGTACTGCTGGCCACTGAGGTTCGCACTGCCGCTGTGGCTGCTGCGTGGCACTCTGCCCCACCATCAGCACGGTTGCAGCTGCTGCTCACGGATCATCTCTCATGGCCACTACTGCCAGACACTTGTCTCAAGGGCCTTTGTATTTTAGTTTCACCACATTAGGTTTCAAGTCTGGGATGCAGGATTCAGTTTAAGAGAGTCCAAGTCGTGAATCTTTCAGTTCAGTTCAGTCGCTCACTTGTGTCCGACTCTTTGCAACCCCATGAATCGCAGCACACCAGGCCTCCCTGTCCATCACCAATGCCCGGACTCATGTGCATAGAGTTGGTGATACCATCCAGCCATCTCATCCTCTGTTGTCCCCTTCTCCTCCTGCCCTCAATCCCTCCCAGCATCAGGGTCTTTTCCAATGGGCCAGCTCTTCACATGAGATGGCCAGGTATTGGGGTTTCAGCCTGAGCATCAGTCCTTCCAATGAACACCCAAGACTGATCTCCTTTAGGATGGACTGGTTGGATCTCCTTGCAGTCCAAGAAACTTGCAAGAGTCTTCTCCAGCACCACAGTTCAAAAGTATCAATTCTTCAGTGCTCAGCCTTCTTCACAGTCCAACTCTCACATACATACACGACCACTGGAAAAACCATAGCCTTGACTAGACGGACCTTTGTTGGCCAAGTAATGTCTCTGATTTTGAATATACTATCCAGGTTGGTCATAACTTTTCTTCCAAGGAGTAAGCGTCTTTTAATTTCATGGCTGCAATCACCATCTGCAGTGATTTTGGAGCCCCCNTATCCACAGTTGTGTATCTAAAAATTTAACCGTGGGTCATGTAGTATTGTAGTATTTATTACTGAAAAAAAATGCACACGTAAGTGGATGCACACAGTTGTTCAGGGATCAGCTGTCTCCTACAGAATGCCTCTGCCCTTTTCCTGAAGTTGGGTTTGTTGAAGAAGCCATAAAACACCAGTGACCTAGCTGGTCTGTTTCTAGTGATTCATAAACACTAAGGCAGTGTCTATGCAGTGAATCTTCTGGATTCAGGTGACAGTGAGTCTTCTTTCTCTGGAAACTACTCCTCACGTTCAAAGGGCACTCTAACCCCCAAGGCCAAATCTTAAAGTGGACAGAGCTCAGGGGCTCTAGAGCCTGGCAGTGTGGGTTCAAAGCCTGGCTCTGGCACCTGCTAGCCATGTGACCTTGGGAAAGTCACTCAGCTTCTCTACACCTTCATTTTCTCCCCTCACTTCAAAGGGCTGATCTCCAGATTAAAGAAGATAATATGTACAAAATGCATAGACAACAGCAGCCCAGAGGAAGCTCTCATTACGCACTAGCAGTGGTAATTTTGCTGTTTCCTGACCTGATCCCTTAAGTATGATGGATCCAGGGGTGTGTCTGAGCCAGGCTACAGCAATCATATCCCCTCTAGGAATCTGGAATTGGAAAGTGAAAGCCTCAGAGAATGAATGCTGTCAAAGTAGCAGCATTGAACGTTGCTGCTCAAATGTTTGTCAGAGGATCAGTAGCATCAGTATCACCTGGGAGCATGTTACACGATACACAATCTCAGGCTCCTTCCCAGACGTACTGAATACAGATGTGTTTTTCACAAAGTGAGCATTACAGTTTGAGACACACTAGGAGGAATGTCTACTATCTCCTTGGAAGGCATCCATCATGAGCTTTGTTTCTTCAAACCTGCAGCGATACCAATGCAGATTTTTATCAAATTGTTCCATTTTTATCAAATTGTTCAGTCGCTCAGTTGTGTCTCACTCTTTGTGACCCCATGGACTGCAACATGCCAGGCTTCCCTGTCCTTCTCCATCTCCCAAAGTTTGTTCAAACGCATGTCTGTCGAGTCGGTGATACTATCCAACCATCTCATCCTCTGTCGTCCCCTTCTCCTCCTGCCTTCAGTCTTTCCAGCCTCAGGGTCTTTTCCAATGAGTCGGCTGTTCACATCCAGTGGCCAAAGTATTGGAGCTTCAGCATCAGTCCTTCCAATGACTATTCAGAGTTGATTTTCTTTAGGATTTTAGGTCGTATTGTATTGAGTGTGACTAGCTAATGCCTTGTCTTTTTTTTTTTTTTAACATTTAAAAAAATACTTATATTTCTGGCTAAGACCCATTTTAGCTCCGTCTTCGTTGCTGTGTGCAGGCTTTCTCTGGTTGCAGTATGCTGGCTTCTCCTTGTACTGCTTTCTCTTGTTGCAGAGCACAGATTTTAGGTGCTGGGGCTTCAGTAGCTGCAGCACAAGGGCCCTAGAGGGCGGGCTTAGTAGTTGTGGCACACGGTCTTAGAGGAATATTTCTGAACCAGGGAATGAGCCCATGTCCCCTGGATTGGCAGGCAGGTTCTTCAATCACTGGGCCACCACGGAAGTCCTGCTTTATGTTTTATAAGTTTGGGCTAGCTCTAGTTACTTTCTGATTCTTGTAACCCTGCAGTCTCAATAGCACTGCTGACTATATTGAAGAAATCTTGCAGGACGCTATAGCTTTTCCACTGTATCCTATCATGCAGATGAATCTAGAATCAGAGGAGGGGTTTAGCTTCTAAAGTCAGCACATAAGGTGAGAATTAGGTCTGGTCAAAATGATGCCAGAAAATGTATTAGAGATGCGCCATATGAAACAGTGCTGTGTCATCTTTCAGCCACTGCAATATGGCTGGCTCTGTAATACACTGCCGGAGAAGGCAATGGCACCCCACTCCAGTACTCTTGCCTGGAAAATCCCATGGGCGGAGGAGCCTGGTGGGCTGCAGTCCATTGGGTTGCGAAGAGTCGGACACGACTGAGCCACTTCACTTTCACTTTTCATTTTCATGCATTGGAGAAGGAAATGGCAACCCACTGCAGTGTTCTTGCCTGGAGAGTTCCAGGTGGGCTGCCATTTGTGGGGTCGCACAGAGTCGGACACAACTGAAGCGACTCAGCAGCAGCAGCAGCAATACACTGCTACATCTTCACTTGAGCCCCAGCTCAAGTAGCTTCTCTTTCATGACCTCATGGTACTCATTAAACCCGAGATGCACATTTTGCACCAACAGGTCTCACTATGGAAGCTGAGAAAATGGATGTATATTTCCCAACTCATATGCACTCTGGGGCATAAGCTCATTGAGTGAAATGGCAATCAACTTTACCTGCACGATTTATTTTTTCCTTTCTTGTTCTCTCTCTTTTGTTTCTCCTATCTCTGTCTCTCTCTGGCATATAGAGTTGACTGTTCACAAATTAATGTGAGCATGTTGGTTCTCAAATCTTTGACATGCATGGCACACTGTCCAACTGAGGTATTTCTAACAGTTACTAAAAGGCATTAAAGGCTCTACAAGATAATAAAGAAGCCAGCAACCATCGCCACATAAGCACCACTGCAGCATCACAATGCTCGTCTCTAAAGGCATACAATCAGCATGTCCTTCACCTTCCTTCCAGCCTGACCTTCACTTCTCCTCTGCTGTCTCCTGGCAGTTGTATCCCACATCTGGCTGTGTCACTGTCTAACAAGTTTCACCATAAACCAACCATGTGTGCCCTCAGTCCCAGCAAAAGTAAGTTTTTTCATATATTGTTCAAAATTTGGTGGAACATGGTGAAAGTCTCTAATCCACTGCTCTGCTTAAGGATAGTGCTCATACTGCCATGTGGATGAAACTAAAAAACGTTACGCTAAGTGAAATAAGCCAGACACAAAATGTCAAATACTATATGAGTCCACTTCTACGACATGTCCAGAATAGGCAACTTCATAGAAACAGAACATAAATTCCAGGTTACTAGGGGCTGGGAGAAAAAAAGGGAACTCCCTGCTTAATAGTGGCAGAATTTCTGTGATGAAAAGCTTTGGAAATTGTGATGGTTTCATTGCATCATTGTAAATATAATTACTGCCACTATAATTAGTGGAAAATTTTATGGGACACATTTTCCTACATAAAAAGTGGGGAAAGTAGTGCTCTGCTGTCCATATTACCTGTGGTTCAGGTGGTAGGAAATCTGCCTGCAGTGCAGGAGACTGAGGCTCGATTCCTGGGTCGGGAAGAGCCCCTGGAGAAAGAAATGGCAACCCACTCCAGTGTTCTTGCCTGGAGAATCCCGTGAACAAAGGAGACTGGTGGGCTACAGCTCGTGGGGTCGCAAAGAGTCAGACACAACTAAGCAGCTAATATACCCTGTCCATTTTCAGTCAGCTCAGTTCAGTTCCTCAGTCGTGTCCAACTCTTTGTGACCCCATGGACTGCAGCACCCCAGGCCTCCCTGTCCATCA
>SJYX01021219.1:49628-141764 GCA_006410675.1 Oreotragus oreotragus | reverse complement strand
GTTGACCATCTGGTGATGTCCATGTGTAGAGTCTTCTCTTGTGTTGCTGGAAGAGGGTGTTTGCTATGACCAGTGCATTTTCTTGGCAAAACTCTATTAGTCTTTGCCCTGCTTCATTCCGCATTCCAAGGCCAAATTTGCCTGTTACTCCAGGTGTTTCTTGACTTCCTACTTTTGCATTCCAGTCCCCTATAATGAAAAGGACATCTTTTTTGGGTGTTAGTTCCAGAAGGTCTTGTAGGTCTTCATAGAACCGTTCAAATTCGGCTTCTTCAGCATTACTGGTTGGACATAGACTTGGATAACTGTGATATTGAATGGTTTGCCTTGGAAACGAACAGAGATCGTTCTGTCATTTTTGAGATTGCATCCAAGTACTGCATTTCGGACTCTTTTGTTGACCATGATGGCTACTCCATTTCTTCTGAGGGATTCCTGCCCACAGTAGTAAATATAATGGTCATCTGAGTTAAATTCACCCATTCCAATCCATTTTAGTTTGCTGATTCCTAGAATGTCGACATTCACTCTTGCCAGGAGGGCCTAGAGGAGCTATCCCACGTTGAAGGTCAGGAAGGGCGGCGGTGAGGAGATTCCCTTCGTCCAAGGTAAGGAGCAGCAGCTGCGCTTTGCTGGAACAGCCGTGAAGAGATAACCCACACCCAAGGTAAGAGTAACCCAAGTAAGATGGTAGGTGTTGCAAGAGGGCATCAGCGGGCAGACACACTGAAACCATACTCACAGAAAACTAGTACTATCATTACTCCCATTTTATTTATATTATTTTTTTAAAAGCTCTCTGAAGGAGCTACAGAATATTTGTTGTTGGTGTTGTTATTTTTGTTTGTTTTAGCTTTGGCCACGCCGTACAGCTTTCAGGATCTCAGTTCCCCAGCCAGGAATTAAACCTGGGCCATGGCAGGGAAAGCACCAAATCCTAACCACTAGACGACCAGGGAACTCACCCCCATTTTATAGATAGGCAAAGTGATGCTTTATTGGGTTACATGCCCAGGGTCATTTTCCTCAGCCCTCAGATGGGATTGAAGGGGC
The DNA here is from genome assembly GCA_006410675.1 of Oreotragus oreotragus. Taxonomy (NCBI): domain Eukaryota; kingdom Metazoa; phylum Chordata; class Mammalia; order Artiodactyla; family Bovidae; genus Oreotragus; species Oreotragus oreotragus. The sequence continues at coordinate 140,711 of SJYX01021219.1, read as the reverse complement.
TGATTTGTTGCTATTAGATGTGGTTAGGAAATATCTATGTATAGAATCTAACTCAGGAGTTGGTTCCTCTGCCTGGGATTAATGCCACTGGACCACTTTAGAAATGAGTCCTCTCTGGCACCATCCCCTTTGGTTACTTAAGAAACCAATACCTTTTGGCTGGAGCCCCATTTGGAAAAGCCTCATGGAATACATGTCTTTAAAAAGTTTCAAATTCTGGTTCCAGTTAACACATGCACCTCAATAATTAAATGGTGATGTATATAGATTTGATGCATAAATAATACTAGCCTAGCAATGAAGGGCCTACCCTTCAGAAGCTGTTGCCTTGGCACACCCTGCAGATCTAGCACAGTCTCAGCAGAGCAGAAGGTTTGGTCTGGAGATCTCCCAAGGATCTCAAGGGATATAGACATCGTGAGCCCAGTGTCTGTGTTAGGGCAGTGTCAGAAGTTACTGTGCCCTGAGACTAACGAGGTAATCAGATAAACCCAGTGGGAGAAAGAAAAGAGTTCCAACCTCAGAGTCCCTAGATTCTGATCAACAGTATATTTTTAACAAGCAGAAGAGTGGCCTAAATCTATGCCTGTTCTTTCAGTCAATTTAGTGGCATTAATAAAGCAATTGTTAACCTTTCTTTAAAGATAATATATGAAATGTTAACACTTTTTTAAAGATAATAAGTGAAAAAGGAGATTTATGTCAATTTAAACTAAATTATGAGTCAACTCTTAGTAGTAATTATTCTTTGACACAGGCTGTTCTTACATCACAAACAAAACCTATCTGGGAAGACCAAATTTGTGTTCTAATCTTCTAAATTCATTCCCAGCATAGAGGACAGTGGTTGTACAGCTGATCCGAAAGAAGCTAAATAGAATCTCAGTTTGGTTTTATAAATATGATTTTAAATCACATGTCTACTTTTATAATTAGCTTTACAAAGGATTCATGGTTGTTAAGTTCCTTGGGTTCTATTACAGTTCATTTTATTTATTTATTTTTGGCTGTTGCTGCTCAGGCTTTTGGCTCAGGTAAAAGCATCTGCCTACAATGTGGGAGACCTGGGTTCGATCCCTGGATTGGGAAGATCCCCTGGAGAAGGAAACAGCAACCCATTCCAGTATTCTTGCTTGGAAAATTCCATGGACAGAGGAGCCTGCCAGGCTACAGTCGATGGGGTCGCAAAGAGTCGGACACGACTGAGCGACTTCACTTCAGGCTTTTCTCTAGTTGCGGCGAGAGGGGACTGCTCTTTGTTGCACGGTGCAGGGCGTGGGCTTCTCATTGCAGCAGCCTCTCTTGTTGTGAAGCAAAGCCTCTAGGGAGTTCGGGCTTCAGTGGTTGCAACACGTGGGCTCAGTAGTTGTGGCGCACAGGCTTAGTTGCCCTGAGGCATGTGGGATCCTCCCAGACCGGGGATCAAACCCTCGTCTCCTGTATTGGCAGGCAGACTCTCATCCACTGAGCCATCAGGGAAGCCTCCTGCAATTTGTTTTAAACAAATAGTCTCATAAAGATACTAATAACTGTTCTCATAACTATAAATTCTAAAAATCTCTCGGCAGGGCCCTGGTCTCTCTGGCCCATTATTCGTGTTTGCTCCTGTGTTATAGGAAAGTTAAATGTACAAACTTAGGAAGAAACATGGCGTGTGATCAACTGTACTCTAAGACATAGATGCTAGGGGATATTTCATGAGTGGCTCTTGGTCCAAGGTCCCTCTTTGTATATGGGGGTGTATACGGGAGACTCCTACTTTTCTCTACTTATTTTTCTCTCTAGGACAGAATTTCCTGCCTCTGCACTATGGACCTTCGGGGCCACATTATCCTGTTGTAGGGCCCTGTCCTTAGGATGTTTAGCACCATGCTTTGCATAAAATAAAATCCACAGACGTTATGCATCTTATCACTAGAAGTTTGTCCCCTCAGTCCCTGGAACCACCATTCTACTATTGGTGTCTGTGAGTCTGGCCTGTTTTAGATTCTAGATATAACTGAGATCATACAGTATTTCTCTTTCACTATCTGCCTTTCTCGGCTTCCCAGGTGGCGCTGGTGGTAAAGAACTCACTTGCCAGTGCAGGAGACAAAGGAGACATGGATTTGATTCATGGGTTGGAAAGATCCCCTGGAGGAGGGCGTGACAACCCACTCCAGTATTCTTGCCTGGAAATCCCATGGACAGAGGAGCCTGGTGGGCTATGGTTCATAGGGTCACAAAGAGTCGGACACAACTGAAGCAACTTAGCATGCACACATCGGACTTTCCTTGTGTCACTGCCTTCGAGGTCCATATATATTGTTGCAAGAGGCACAATATTTCCTTTTTGGTGTCCAAATAATATTCTTTTGTGTGTGTGTGTGTGTGTGTATATATATATATATATATATATATATATATATCAGATTTTCTTTGTCCATTCATCTGTCAGTGGTCACTTAGGCTCTTTCCACATCTTGGCTGTGGGGACTATTTTGCAATGAACATGAGCAATTTCTTTGAGGTCTGATTTAAACTCTTTTAAATATATACCCAGACGTGAGATTGCTGGGTCATATGGTGCTTCCATTTTTGATTTTTTGAGGAGCCTCTGTATTGTTTTCCATCATGGTTGTACCAGTTTGCGTTCTCACCAACAGTGGACAAGGGCCCTGTTTTCTCACCAAGAGAGTTGTTCTCTTATCCGACTCTTTGCAACCCCATGGACTGTAGCCTACCAGGCTCCTCTGTCCATGGGATTTTCCAGGCATTGTATATATATATATATATATATCAGATTTTCTTTGTCCATTCATCTGTCAGTGGTCACTTAGGCTCTTTCCACATCTTGGCTGTGGGGACTATTTTGCAATGAACATGAGCAATTTCTTTGAGGTCTGATTTAAACTCTTTTAAATATATACCCAGACGTGAGATTGCTGGGTCATATGGTGCTTCCATTTTTGATTTTTTGAGGAGCCTCTGTATTGTTTTCCATCATGGTTGTACCAGTTTGCGTTCTCACCAACAGTGGACAAGGGCCCTGTTTTCTCACCAAGAGAGTTGTTCTCTTATCCGACTCTTTGCAACCCCATGGACTGTAGCCTACCAGGCTCCTCTGTCCATGGGATTTTCCAGGCAATAGTACTGGAGTGGATTGCCATTTCCTTCTCCAGGGGATCTTCCTGACCCCGGGATCGAACCCAGGTCTCCCACATTGTAAACAGATGCTTTACCGTCTGAGCCACCAGGGAAGTCCTTTTTTGATACTAGCCATCCTAATAGGTGTGAGGTGCTATCTCACTGTGGTTTTAGTTTGCATTTCCTTGATGATTAGTTATGTTGAACATCTTCTAATGTACCTGTTGACCATTTATGTGTCTTCTTTGGAAAACGTCTGTTCAGATTGCCTGCCAATTTTTTATTGGATTATTTGGGGGATTTTTTGCTATTGAGTTGTGTGTATCCCACAGATACATTTGTGTGTGTGTGTGCACGTGCATGGGCGCACACTCAGTCATGTCCAGCTCTTTATGACCCCATGGATGCAAAGGGCTCCTCTGTCCATGGGATTTTCCATGCAAGAATACTGGAGTGGGCTTCCATTTCCTACTCCAGGAATCCTCCCGGCCCAGTGATTGAACCTGCATCTCCTGCTTGGCAGATGGATTTGGTTACCACTGCACCACCCAGGAATGAGATTATATATATAATTTCCACTTTGTTGAGAACTTTTATCATGAAAGTGTATTGATTTTGTGGAATGCTTTTTCTGTATTGACTGATAGGATCACATGATCTTAATCCTTGACTCTATTAATGTGATTTATCACATTTATTTATTTGTGTGTGTTGAGCCATCTTTGCATGCCAGGGATAAATCCCGCTTAGTCATGGTCTGTGATCCTTTTAATGTGCTGTTAAATTCAGTTTGCTAATATTTTGTTGAGAACTTCTGCATCTATATTCATCAGAGATACTGACGCGTGGTTTTATTTTCCTGGCCTGTCCTTATCTGGCTTAGGTGTCAGGGTAATGCAGGCCTCATACAATGAGTCTGGAAGCATTCACTCCTCTTCAGTTTTTTTGAACAGTTTGAAAAGGACTGTTATTAGTTCTTGAAATGTTTGGTGACACTCACCAGGGAAGTTGTCTGATCCTGGACTTTTCTTTGTTAGGAGGTTTTTGATTACTGTTTCAAATTCCTTAGTCATTATTGGTCTGTTCAGAGGTTTTATCTTTTTTGAAATTTTATTTATTTGTTGAAGTACAGTTGATTTACAATTGTCAAGGTTCAATATACAGCAAAGTGATTCAGTTTTATATATATATGTTTGTATATATATTTCTTTTCAGATCCTTGGGAGTTCCCTGGTGGTCTGGCAGGTGGGACTTGGCACTATCACTGCAGTGGCTTGAGTTCAACCCCTGGTTGCAGAACTAAAATCCCACAAGCTATGAGGCCCCCCCAAAAAAGCTGCAAAAAACAACCCCCTAAAACAGATTATTATCCATTATAGGTTATTACATGATACTGAGTATAATTCTGTGTGCTCTACAGCGTGTCCTCGTTGGTTATCTTTTTCTATTTAGTACTGTGTGTATGTGGATCCCAAATTCCTAGCTTATCCCCCTCCTTTTCCCTTTGAAAATCATGGTATGTATTCAGATTTTCTCTTTCTTCATGACTGATTCTTGGTAGGTTGTATGTTTCTAGGAACGTTTTCATTTTTAAGTTAGGCAGTTTTTGGTGTATAGTTACTCATAGCAGTTTCTTAGCAAAAGGTCTGTCAGTTTTTTACCTCCTCAAAACACCAACCTTTATTTTCATTGACTCTTTCCCTTGTCTTTCTAGTCTCTATTTCTTTGATTTCTGCTCCAATCTTTATTGTTGTTTAATCATTGTGTCAGACTCTTTTGAGACCCCATAGATTGTAGCTTACCAGTCTCCTCTGTCCATGGGATTTCCCAGGCAAGAATAGGGGAGTAGGCTGCCATTACTTCCTCCAGAGGATTTTCCCAACCCAGGGATCCAGCCAGTGTCTCTGGCTTGACAAACAGATTCTTTCCACTGAGCCACCAGGGAAGCCCAACTTTGGGATTAGATTGGTTTTATTTTTCTAATCCTTTGAGGATTAGAAGCTAGGTGGTCTATTTGAGATTCTTCTGTCTTAATAAAGGCATTTGTTGCAATCAACTTCCTTCTTAGAACTGTTTTTGCTGCATCTTATAAGTTTTAATATATTGCATTCACATTCTATTGAAGCCTAGCTTGGAGAATTTTGAACATGACCTTGCTAGTATGTGGAATGAGTGCAATTGTGCAGTAGTTTGAACATTCTTTGGCATTGCTTGTCTTTGGGACTAAAATGAAAACTGACCTTTTCCAGTCCTGTGGCCACTGCTGAGTTTTCCAAATTTGCTGGTATATTGAGTGCAGCACTTTCACAGCATCATCTTTTAAGATTTGAAATAGCTCAACTGGAACTCCATCACCTCCACTAGCTTTGCTCGTAGTGATGTTCCCTAAGGCCCACTTGGCTATACACTCTGCACTGTGGCTCTAGGTAAATGATCGTACCCCCATGGCTATCATCCAGGTCATTAAGATCTTTTTTTTTTGTATAGCTCTTCTGTGTATTCTTGCCACTGCTTATTAATATCTTCTGCTTCTGTTAGGTCCATACTGTTTCTGTCCTCTAGGTTGGGAAGATCACCTGGAAAGGGAAAGGCTACCCACTCCAGTATTCTGGCCTGGAGAATTTCATGGACTACAGTCAATCGGGTCGCAAAGAGTCAGACATGACTGAGTGAATTTTTTGCATGAAATGTTCCCTTGGTATCTAATTTTCTTGAAGATATCTCTAGTCTTTCCCTTTCTAGTATTTTCCTCTATTTCTCTGCATTGTTCATGTAGGAAGGCTTTCTTATGTCTCCTTGCTATTCTTTGGAACTCTGCATTCAGATGGCTGTATCTTTTTTCTCCTTCGCCTTTCATTTCTTCTTTTCTCAGCTATTTGTAAGGCCTCTTCAGACAACCATTTTACCTTTTGCATTTCTTTTTCCTGGGGATGGTTTTGATCACTGCCTCCTATACAGTGTTATAAACATCCATCCATAATTCTTCAGGCACTCTATTAGATCTAATCCCATGAATCAATTTGTCACTTGCATTGTAAATTTGTAAGGGGTTAGATTTAGGTCATAGCTGAATGGCCTAGTGGTTTTCTCTCCTTTCTTCAATTTAAGTCTGAATTTGGAAATAAGGAGTTCATGATCTGAGCCACAGTCAGCTCCTGGTCTTGTTTTTGCTGATTGTCTAGAGCTTCTTCATCTTTGGCTGCAAAGAATATAATCAGTCTGATTTCGGTGTTGACCATCTGGTGATGTCCATGTGTAGAGTCTTCTCTTGTGTTGTTGGAAGAGGGCGTTTGCTATGACCACTACGTTCTCTTGGGAAAACTCTTGTTAGTCTTTGAACTGCTTCATTTTGTACTCCAAGACCAAATTTGCTGGTTACTCCAGGGAACAGGTTGTAGCTAAGTTCTCAGGGGCATGGAGCTGTGTCTGGGTCTGTAACCAAGACCGTGGTCCGTGAGTCAGCCGCCTAGATGCGCATCTGCCTTCTCACAGCATCTCTCCTCTATCTGTGACTGAAAGGGGGTCTTACAGTCTCCTACCTTGATCTGAAAGTGCCCACAGAGACACTTCTGTCTGTGAATAATGTCAAATTATTGTTGAAGGGGGACACAAGGGAGAAATATCTTGTGCATCCGTCTTATTTGAGAAATGGATTTTAATTGGAGGTTGAATATAGGCTTCGTATCAGAGACTGACTTATAGAGAGTGGCTGCTGGTGTGGGGCTCTGTGAAAGATTCCGGGGTGCTCCTGGGCTGGGAGCGTGCCATCATCAGTTAGTAATGTCTGCCGTGGCCGTGACTCAGGAGAGCGCTGATACAGGTGCCATTACCTGTCGTTACTGATCTGTAACATAAGCCTCAGCCAGTCGCAGTAGTTGTCCTTTTCTCCTGGGCGATGCCCTGACTTGGCCTTGGCAGCCCATCTGGATGCCTTGGTAGCAACTGGATAATTGGCTGTTTGTTTATCTTGCCTAAAATAGAGTACTTTTGCACTAATTAAAATTCTATTTTAATTTTAATAATGGATTGACACAGTATGCATATGTGTTTGAGCTCTCAAGAAATGTTTAAGGCTTTAAAATATGTTCTGATGCCAAGAAAGATGGAAAAATCTATTGGGATTCATGCAAGAAACAGATTTACTTTAGATCAAAATATGCTAGTGAAATACCATGTTTTGATTTTTTCCTGAAACTTTGGGATGTCATTTCTTGTCATTCTTGAAACAAACATTTTGAAAAAAAGGGCACAGTCATTTTAGAAATTATAAATGCCGTAACATATAGAAAACCTCCAAATGATTTTATTTATTAAAAACTACGGCAAAAAACAGAAACTAATGCAGAGTAATCTCTTTGCCTAGATTGTGCCTACACTAACTGTTAAACATGCCAAGACCATGTCCCCATAGTCTTAGTGCTTACCCAGAACCTTGCACTTGTATTCCCCCAGTTGCTGAGTGGTTGTTATTGTAAAGGCACCATGTGACACTCTATAATCCCCAGATTGCATTTCAGTGGATTGCAGTTGGACAGGCAGATAAATTATTTTTTTCAATTTTAGAAGCTCCCATCATACCCACAAGTATTTTTTAAAGTGATGCTAGTTTGTGTTACATGGCAACATTTGCTGAGCAAAGTCAGGGACGGTCTAGCAAACAAGGACAATGAGCAATGCTTAAATCAATCACTTTGTAATCTTTATCGGGGGGGGGGAGGGAATTGAAGCCAACAGTGTGAAGTTTGTTTTGAAACATTTAGCATATGACACTGTCATTAACTTAAAAATAGGACCCAAGAATTATGTGAGGTATGTAAGGAATGACGTTGGTCACAGCGTTAGGGAGACAACCTCACCGTGACTAAAAAAATAAAAGCAAAAAATAAATAAATAAATAAAAAATAAAAGCAAAATGATGGTGACAGGATGAGCACAAATCAACCTCTGGTTGTAATTTCCCTAATAGTTTTGTAGTTGTTTCTCCTTCCTGGTTGGAGTGATTTTCTGAACCCCTGGAAGAAAACCTGGGTTTTCAAATGAGAAATTCTGAAGATAGTAAAAACCATTCTGTTAAAAAATGTTCATGGCCCCTTGAAATAGTTTACTGAGAAATGTATTATGAACCAGTAAAACCGAAGAGCTCTGAAATAATCCTTCATATTGGCTGTGCCTTAAAAAAACAAAACAAAACTGGAGAAACAGTAACTCTGACTCACTGCTGGTCTTCTCTGGCATTTTTTTCACCTCTTAACTCCACAGTTTTCTCTGGAACAACAAAAGCTCCCAAGTTCAGTTGCTGTAACTTGAGTTGCAGCCTGAAGACCAGCTATACAGTACGGTTGGCTATATTAGACGATGACTCGTTATTTTGGGTTCAAGTTGTTTTAAATGCTGTCACAGAACCTCCCACCACCTCGCGGTGTAAGCTGAGACTCTGGTTAGTCTCCAGGCTTCATAGAATTGCCAGGTGGTGATATCTGTGTCCTGATGGAGTGGGAGCTGAAATCTCCCTGTGGGAGCCCTGTTGCACGGCTGAGACCAATGCACAGGCCTGGTTCCACGTGTCAGGGCAGAGGGGGCGACACCTGAGTTTGGGCTTTATGTTCCTGTTGTCCTCATACATTCATCAAATTATTTTTGAGAAGAACTTTGGATACTTTTGATAAGTATCACACATACCCTCCTTTTCTCTCCAGTCACCTTAAGTGGTTCATTCATTCATTCAACCAAAATACCTGATAACTCACAGTGTGCCCTGAACCATGAGAAGACATAAAGAATAGATAGGTACTATAAGTTGTCCTTACAAAGCTTTATGATGCTGGAGACACTGGCAAATCTTTTGTTATAAAAATTGCAAGGAATAACTAAGTCAACTTTCAATTAATTTACTTATAATTATATTTTATCTTTTGTATCTTAGAATGTTACCTCTCCTCCCTTTTATATCATGAAGAAAGGGGGGGGAAATAGGCTAATTAAAAATGTCACCATCTGAAGGACAAACTACTGGCATATCCCACCCAGCAGCATGCCCAGCTCTTCCTGTGGTCAGGCTGCATTTTCATCCACACTCATTAATGTCCAGCCACAATAGAAAGAGAATGGAGAGACAGAAGGAAGGAAGAGGAATCTTGAAGACTGTAAATTATTTCAGCAATCAGTTGCCCCTCGATACGTGAAAATCTATTATTCTTCATTCGGCATATTCATGTTGAGTCTCTATCTCTTCTAGGCACTGAGGATAACAAAGTGAATGAGATAAAGTCTCTGATCTTATATCACTTGTACTCTAATGGACAGTAAATAGTGAAATTGAGAACGTTGAACAGAATCCAGCATTGGCTAAAGGCAGCTCCCATAGACACTGCAAAGGTGTTTTGATGGATGGCAGAAATATCTGGTTAGGTGTATATCCTACCAAAAAGGCCACAGAAGGGATCCTAAATCATTTAGGTTGGTAGCCTCTAGTGTTTCCATTTTTCAAAATCACGTTTTATAGCCATTTGTAGTCATGTTTCAAGCACAAGGCAGTTTGGTGCTTTTGTATTTGTGGGAAGAAATCATTTGTGAAGAAATATTACTACGTTAATATCACAGAACACATTCCAAGTCATAAATGGTCACATTTGAAAGACAAATTGGTTTTGTCTTAGACAACAATAGACCCACCTTTAGAAACAGAGTAACCAAGGAAGACATTTTAAGATCATATCCCAAGTCCAGGGAAAATAGGATTAATTACATTATCTACTTGTTTGCTCTTAACTAACAAAGACAGCCACAGGTTTCTGCAAAGTATGATGTGCAGAATCTTACTAACAAAACCGAAAAGATTAAAAGCAATTTTTAGAAAGGTACATTTTTTTGGAGAAAAAAAAAAAAGAGCCTGGGAGAAAACAAACCACATGTTAAGAGTACATATTTGCTAACTGGTGATTTCAGTTTTTTCTTTCTGCTTATCTCTAACTTCTGTTTTTTTCTATAATGAGCAAGTATGATTTACATGATTTACATAAGCATTTACGTATTTATTTTACACAAAGAGAAGCCATTTACTTTATTTCAGTGACCGTATTTTCCAGCTCTTTCTTCGGAAAGAGACCAGAGACAAGGCTTGTATGTAGCTTGGTAAGATTTGATAAAATTCTTAAGACACTGACCATGGCTTCAGGTTATACTTCTCGAGTTTCTTGAAGCCCTGGCCTTTTCTCTGATGTCCTGAGTGCTTCTTGAGTAACAGAGCTGTGATATCTAGACTTCTCCTTGCATTTCAATCAACTGAAGTGCCCTTGGCCTTATATCCTCAAGGGTGTGGGGTCACCAGAGTTGTGGTTCTTGAATGGTCTACATTTTTAAAATTTCAACTTTGGTTTAAATGTTTATTTCTACATTGAGATAAAACGTGCATTGAATGAAATTCCTAGATCCTAGGTATACAAACAGATGAGTTGTGACAAATTTATCCACCTATGTAACCCACGTGGGCTTACTTGGTGGCTCAGTGGTTAGGAATCTGCCTGTTAATGCAGGAGATGTGGGTTCGATCCCCGGGTCAGGAAGATCTCCTGGAGAAGGAAATGGTGGCCCACTCCAGTATTCTTGCCTGGGAAATCCCATGGGCAGAGAAACCCTGTAGGCTATAGTCCATGGGGTCAAAAAGGAGTCAGACACAACTTAGTGACTAAACAACAATGTGAAATAGAACCCGTACCCCAATCGAGATTTAGCTGTCACCCCAGAAGATGCCCTAGTGCCCACTTTCCGGTCAATCCCCCCCCTCCATAAGCTCCATAAGTACTGCTCTTTTGATTTCTTTCTCCACGGTTTCACTGTGTCTTCTTCACACAAATGCAATCTTACTGCATGTATTTTTTGATGTCCAGCTTCTTTTATTTAACCAAATGTTCTTGAAATTCAACCATGTTATTACTATGGACATCATTTTTATTGAGTAGTCTTTTCTTATATACAATACACAATTTGATTACCTATTCTTTTGTTGCTGAACGTAATACTATTGACTTTTGAAAAGTGGCTTTAGATTTTATGAGGCAATTCAGAAAAACTGAATGGGATCTTATACAATAAATGGTAGTGAACACTTCCACGTCTTCCTTTAATGCCCTTCTTTCTCTGTTCAGAGAGGCACTGTCCTGAAGTTGGCACTTCTCTTTTTATAATACTTGATTGACTTTGAGCATCTATGACTGTAGGTAAGATGTCTACTATCACTCTGATTTTTGTTATTCTGTAGATCCTTTCTTTCAAAGTTCTGCATTTTTATTGCAAGTTGTCTGAGAATGGCAGACTAGGTGCAGCTGTTCTAAAACTGCTGATGCTCTAAAATGATTTAAAATTTATTTTGCTTAGTATTCAGAAAGTACTTTTACTTTGAGGACTTATGTCTTTCTTCAGTTCTGGAAAATCGTTGTTGTTCAGCCACTCAGTCGTGTCTGCCTCTTTGCGACCCCAAGGACTGCCGCATGCCAGGCTCGCCTGTCCTTCACTGCCTCCTGGAGTTTTCTCAGATTCATGTCCATTGCTTGGTGATGCTATCCATCCATCTCATCCTCTGCCAGCCCCTTCTGTTGCCTTCAATCTTTCCCAGCATCAGGGTCTTTTCCAATGAATCAGTTCTTCGCATCAGGGGGCCAAAGTATTGGCACTTCAGCATCAGTCCTTCCGATGAATATTCAGGGTTGATCTCCTTTAGGACTGACTGGTTTGATTACTTGGAAAATTAACCATGATTTATCTTCAGATATTGCTTCTTCACAATTCTCTCCACTCTTTTATTCTGGACTTCCTGTTAAACAAATGTGGGAGCCTTAGAAACGTTCTCCATGCTTTAGTCACTTTTTCATTCTTCTGGCTCCTCCATCTCTCATTTTGAACATCTCGATTCTATGTTTCAGTTTAAAAATTCACTGCGTACTCAGCTGGAGTTCATCCATTCACTGCATAGTCTATTTCAATAATTGTATTGCTTATTTGCAAGATTTTTAATTATTTTTTTTCACATTGACCTATTAATACACTATATTTCTAAAATAGAAGTTATACTTTATTTCCATGAACATTTTTTATTAAAGTCTATCAAAGTATATAAATTAATCTGGAAGGAACAAATGTTTGAAATACTAATTTTGCTGGTTATTCCCCCCCCAACAAAATTTTACTCCATGGCCCATTTACTTATTGCTTTCTCCATAAAATGGTCTTAATTCTTAAGTTTTCATTTAAATACGGTGAAACAGAGGTCCATGGTAGTTTCTGCGATAATGTATACAATGGCCTAAATTTTAATCATGTAAAATGATCCCTACAAGGATAGTGTCTAAATATTGACACACTTACAACATGCTGTAAGGATTTTCTGATATTAAAATCATATATGCATTTGCAAAATATTCAAGTAACCTGGACATGTTTAGAGCAGAAAATAATGATTGTTTCATATTGATAAAGATTCAAACAGTTTATGAAATAAATATGTATAGACTGTATTTAAATGTTTTAATCATTTTAACTTAATAGGCCATTTAATAACAGGCATGTTTCACTTAATTATAGATATTATTCCATAATAATAAATATAAAGCTTCATCAGTTTTTTAAAGATATTTTAAAGTATTAGAGAAAGGAACTGGGTCTGGTCTATTTCATCAGTCCCCCATTGCTGGGGATTCAGGTTGTTTCTAGTTCACTGTAATAAACAATGCTGTGAATACACTTTTAAATATCTGAAGTTGTGAGGATCTTTCAGAATAAAATATGCTACCTAAATATATTTCATTTCCCTTGCTTTTTATTATTGTGATAACATAACATAAAATTTATAAGATGAACTATTTTTAAATGTATAGTTCAATGGCATTAAGTACATTCACATTGTTGTGCAATCATTCTGGCTTTCAACAAGCTGTGAGTTGAATTTACAGCTCAATTGAATACATTTCTTCATGATGAAATATGTTGTAGACAACCCTCAAGAAATCCAAGGCTTTCAGTTTTTAAGTGTTTTGATATCTCTTCCTTGGATAATGTGGCTTTTCATCAAAGGATTAGGGAAATGCCATACACATAAGGTATCCAAAAAGAAAGACTTGAGACTTGCCTGCTGCTGCTGCTGCTGCTGCTAAGTCGCTTCAGTCGTGTCTGACCCTGTGCGAACCCATAGACAACAGCCCCCCAGGCTCCGCCATCCCTGGGATTCTCCAGGCAAGAACACTGGAGTGGGTTGCCATTTCCTTCTCCAATGCATGAAAGTGAAAACTGAAAGTGAAGTCACTGAGTTGTGTCCAACTCTCAGCGACCCCATGAGACTTGCCTACTATGTTTACAAATGTCATAGAAAATAATACCTAAGGGTGGAATATCTAAGGGTTATTTTGTTCTACAAATTTTATCAGACCTGCATTTGTTTTTATCTGCTTTGACAGAGTGCTCATATCCCAAGTTTGCAGGAAAATTAAGGCAGTTATCCTGATATTGACTTAAATATTATTTGGGGTTATTTTCTATGTAGTAGAAAGCAACTAGCATTTATTTGGTTTTCTGAACCTAGAAAAAAGATGGAAAAAGAACAAGATTGGATCCAAAAATAAAATGAAATAAAGGAAAAGTCATCAGTAATCCCTCTACTTGGAGTTGTAGCGTTTTAGAGTATTTCCTTCCAGTCTTTTTCCCATGTAAACTCATTAGATTGTTTTCTTCCTTTGACTTGGTTAGATCATCATTTCACAAAATGTGTTCTGAAGAACAAATGCTCAGTGTTAAAAAGCTTTTTGTGGTTATCAGTACAGAAGATGACTTTCTCAATTTAGAAATTCACAGTTCTCATTAGCATGTTCATAGCTTTTTTATTAAGAAATATCTCTAAATTTCTTTAACTCAGTATCCTCCGCCCAGTTTGATTCAAGAATCCTTCTTACAGCATCTTACCATTTTCAGTAGGTATTTGGTGATGATAGCACAGCTGTCTATAACTGCATTACTTGCAGTCTGCCTATTTTCATCATTTATTTGCCCCAAGAAGCAGAATAGTTGCTTTATTTTTTTTTAATTTATTTTATTGAAGTATAGTTTATTTACATTGTTGCCTTAATTTCTTCTGTACAGAAAAGTGATTCAGTTATATACACACACATATATATTTATACACATTCTTTTTTATATTCTTTTCCATTATGGTTTATCACAGGATATTGAATATAATTCTCTGTGCTATACAGCAGGGACTTTTTGTTTATCCATTATAATAGTAGTTTGCCTCTGCTAACACCAAACTCTCAGTCCACTCCTTCCCAACCTCCCCTCCTCGTTGGTGACCACAAGTCTGAGAATTCCCTTTTAGAGATGTTCTTTTGGGCTGTTCTGCTTATCTAGGTGGGGGCTGGTATTTATCTATTGAATCTTTCTGGGATCTAGAGTTTCTTGTCTTCATGCCTTTCTAAATATGACTATTATTTCTTATGCGATAGTCGATGGCCAGAGAAGAATACACTTAAATTATGGAAGTAAATGAAGATCACCTAAATGAGAACAAACAGAGGTTATTTAGCCAGAGCTTGCTTTGGCAAGGCAGTCAGTTGCCATCACTGGCCTTTGGCGGAGACCAAATGCAGGCAGGGAAGTGGGAAAGTTTACCGTGGAAACAGGGAGGCTCAAGTCTCAGAGCAGTTGCTTTCTGTGCTATGTGACTCTAGTCTTGTGGGTATGTGAGATGCAATTTCTGCTGGACTGATAGGAAGCTAACAGAGGACACGGATTAAGAGCCCCAAATTTAGAGGCAGCCCTTAACTCAAATGCCTATGTTTCAGTTTTAATACCTGTCAAAGGAGGTTAATAAAAGTACCGATTATCCAAGATTATAAAAAAAAATTGACATATACATATATCACTTAATACAAACTTAGGGGTATTAAGTGCTCAAATATGCTAGCAACGTGGCTGTACAATTAATACCAGTAGACTGTCATGTTAATAGTAGTAATAGCAGCAATAGCACTAGCAGTCGTAGCAGCATTAGTAGTGATAGTAGTAGCTGTCANGGCTCCGCCATCCCTGGGATTCTCCAGGCAAGAACACTGGAGTGGGTTGCCATTTCCTTCTCCAATGCATGAAAGTGAAAACTGAAAGTGAAGTCACTGAGTTGTGTCCAACTCTCAGCGACCCCATGAGACTTGCCTACTATGTTTACAAATGTCATAGAAAATAATACCTAAGGGTGGAATATCTAAGGGTTATTTTGTTCTACAAATTTTATCAGACCTGCATTTGTTTTTATCTGCTTTGACAGAGTGCTCATATCCCAAGTTTGCAGGAAAATTAAGGCAGTTATCCTGATATTGACTTAAATATTATTTGGGGTTATTTTCTATGTAGTAGAAAGCAACTAGCATTTATTTGGTTTTCTGAACCTAGAAAAAAGATGGAAAAAGAACAAGATTGGATCCAAAAATAAAATGAAATAAAGGAAAAGTCATCAGTAATCCCTCTACTTGGAGTTGTAGCGTTTTAGAGTATTTCCTTCCAGTCTTTTTCCCATGTAAACTCATTAGATTGTTTTCTTCCTTTGACTTGGTTAGATCATCATTTCACAAAATGTGTTCTGAAGAACAAATGCTCAGTGTTAAAAAGCTTTTTGTGGTTATCAGTACAGAAGATGACTTTCTCAATTTAGAAATTCACAGTTCTCATTAGCATGTTCATAGCTTTTTTATTAAGAAATATCTCTAAATTTCTTTAACTCAGTATCCTCCGCCCAGTTTGATTCAAGAATCCTTCTTACAGCATCTTACCATTTTCAGTAGGTATTTGGTGATGATAGCACAGCTGTCTATAACTGCATTACTTGCAGTCTGCCTATTTTCATCATTTATTTGCCCCAAGAAGCAGAATAGTTGCTTTATTTTTTTTTAATTTATTTTATTGAAGTATAGTTTATTTACATTGTTGCCTTAATTTCTTCTGTACAGAAAAGTGATTCAGTTATATACACACACATATATATTTATACACATTCTTTTTTATATTCTTTTCCATTATGGTTTATCACAGGATATTGAATATAATTCTCTGTGCTATACAGCAGGGACTTTTTGTTTATCCATTATAATAGTAGTTTGCCTCTGCTAACACCAAACTCTCAGTCCACTCCTTCCCAACCTCCCCTCCTCGTTGGTGACCACAAGTCTGAGAATTCCCTTTTAGAGATGTTCTTTTGGGCTGTTCTGCTTATCTAGGTGGGGGCTGGTATTTATCTATTGAATCTTTCTGGGATCTAGAGTTTCTTGTCTTCATGCCTTTCTAAATATGACTATTATTTCTTATGCGATAGTCGATGGCCAGAGAAGAATACACTTAAATTATGGAAGTAAATGAAGATCACCTAAATGAGAACAAACAGAGGTTATTTAGCCAGAGCTTGCTTTGGCAAGGCAGTCAGTTGCCATCACTGGCCTTTGGCGGAGACCAAATGCAGGCAGGGAAGTGGGAAAGTTTACCGTGGAAACAGGGAGGCTCAAGTCTCAGAGCAGTTGCTTTCTGTGCTATGTGACTCTAGTCTTGTGGGTATGTGAGATGCAATTTCTGCTGGACTGATAGGAAGCTAACAGAGGACACGGATTAAGAGCCCCAAATTTAGAGGCAGCCCTTAACTCAAATGCCTATGTTTCAGTTTTAATACCTGTCAAAGGAGGTTAATAAAAGTACCGATTATCCAAGATTATAAAAAAAAATTGACATATACATATATCACTTAATACAAACTTAGGGGTATTAAGTGCTCAAATATGCTAGCAACGTGGCTGTACAATTAATACCAGTAGACTGTCATGTTAATAGTAGTAATAGCAGCAATAGCACTAGCAGTCGTAGCAGCATTAGTAGTGATAGTAGTAGCTGTCAGGCTAATAGCAGTAATGGCAGTACCATTAATAGCTAGTGTAGTAGCAGTATTAGCAGTATGATAGCATCCTCATACCTTCAGAAGTTATAGAATTAATTTACCTTTGAAATTAGGCCAAAATCAAATCAGTCTAAGAATCCTGAGATGGCTTATTAAACCAATGAAAACAAAATAGTAAATATCCTTTCGTAATTCATGCTACTCTGGAGTCTGGTAAGAGTAGAACAGGCTGGGTATTTTGAGTCTAGGAAGCAATTACCTTGTAAGTGTGCATTCTGAGGCAATGCAGTCGTGGGTCAGGGAAATTTGAGGAGAGAGCGAGGCATTTATTTCACACTCACAAAATCTTCAGGCAATTTGCAGCCAGTGAGCAGAGTCGTGGTGACCCAGATGGAATTGCATAAGAGAATAGCATGCCACAAACAGGACAGAACTGATTTATTTAGTAACATTTGGGAACCATTTATAGAAGTTGTGTCCACTTATATTAATAGCTAGTGTTGGGGCTGATGAAATAGATGGCTTGTCCACAGTCATCGTCTCCTGAATGAAGGTGGGATGGAAAAATGGATAGATCCAAGAAAAAAGTGCTTCCTCTTACCATTAGGATTTTTCACAAATGTGTCAAGCCTTAAACAGTTCTTTTACATGTATTTTATATGCTCTTTTTGGAAAGAAGAAAATTGAAAAGCCATTTGTTTTGGGGTTGAACCATATTTGCTAGATATCAGGCAGGAATGACTCACACAATTTCTTTGTGAAAATATAAGATTAACTAATTGGTTGCATTCCTAGATTCTCTAATTCTCGCCCTTTAAAACTGAGCCAGAAGACAGATTCACAAGAGAAATACATACAAATTTACTTTGTGTAAGTTTTGCATGACATAGAAGTCTTCATAAGGGAATGAAGTCCCCAAGACATGTTAAGCGCGAGTGTTTTTATCCTAGGTTTGATGAAGAGAAGAAAGTCAGGAGGAGAAAATGAGACAGGGCAGGTGGAATGAACACATGTAGTCAGGGCCTGTTGACAAACAGGGCCTGTTTGGATTCATCTTGAGCCCTCTGTCTTCAGAGGTAAGGACACTCCTCTTACAGGAGGGTCTCATGACCTGCTTCAGGGATGAAGAGGGAGGTCAAAGAGTCCTTCCTGCACATACTTTCTCAAAGTCCTCCAGCTTAAAATATTCAATATGCCAAGGTGCTATATTTGAGGTAGCATGTTCTGAACCTCATCAAGGCAAAGTTTCTAAAGGTCTCTGAGCCTGATCTTTAAAAAAAGTGGCTTGCAATGGTGCTGTGATTCTCATACTCATTTTTTTTAATATTTATTTATTTGGCTGCACTGGGTCTTCATTGTGGCTTGCGTGCTCTTTAGTTGCAGCATGTGGGATCTGGTTCCCTGACCAGGATTAAACCCAGGCCCCCTGCATTGGGAGCATGAAGTCTTAGCCACTGGACCACCAAGGAATTCCCTCTCATACCCATTTATACACCAGAATCCCTTGAAGAGCTTCCCAAAGAAATGGAGATTCCTGGATCCAAACTTGAGAATTCTGATTTAGTAACTTCAGACATGGAACAACAGACTGGTTCCAAATAGGAAAAGGAGTACGTCAAGGCTGTATATTGTCACCCTGCTTATTTAACTTCTATGCAGAGTACATCATGAGAAATGCTGGGCTGGAAGAAACACAAGCTGGAATCAAGATTGCTGGGAGAAATATCAATAACCTCAGATATACAGATGACACCACCCTTATGGCAGAAAGTAAAGAGGAACTAAAAAGCCTCTTGATGAAAGTGAAAGTGGAGAGTGAAAAAGTTGGCTTAAAGCTCAACATTCAGAAAACGAAGATCATGGTATCTGGTCCCATCACTTCATGGGAAATAGATGGGGGAAACAGTGGAAACAGTATCAAACTTTAATTTTGGGGGCTCCAAAATCACTGCAGATGGTGACTGCAGCCATGAAATTAAAAGACGCTTACTCCTTGGAAGAAAAGTTATGACCAACCTGGATAGTATATTCAAAAGCAGAGACATTACTTTGCCAACAAAGGTCCGTCTCTTCAAGGCTATGGTTTTTCCAGTGGTCATGTATGGATGTGAGAGTTAGACTGTGAAGAAGGCTGAGCGCCGAAGAATTGATGCTTTTGAACTGTGGTGTTGGAGAAGACTCTTGAGAGTCCCTTGGACTGCAAGGAGATCCAGCCAATACATTCTGAAGGAAATCAGCCCTGGGATTTCTTTGGAGGGAATGATGCTAAAGCTGAAACTCCAGTACTTTGGCCACCTCTTGCGAAGAGGTGACTCGTTGGAAAAGACTCTGATGCTGGGAGGGATTGGGGGCAGGAGGAAAAGGGGATGACAGAGGATGAGATGACTGGATGGCATCACCGACTCGATGGACGTGAGTCTGAGTGAACTCCGGGAGATGGTGATGGACAGGGAGGCCTGGCGTGCTGCGATTCATGTGGTCGCAAAGAGTCGGATACGACTGAGCGACTGAACTGAACTGAACTGAATGTGGTGGAGGTACCAGGCACTGAGAACCTCTGAATAAACCTCTGAATAAACACTGAATAAACCTCTGTCAGAGAGTCTGATCTGTGATGTCCTGTGTGACTATAAAAGTCAATCGGTGATCCTACAGCTTGTTGCTCTCTTGGCATCATAGCTGGATTCTGATGTGAGAAACTGCTGAGGTGGCTGCAGCAGAACATCATTAAGATAAAGCACAGCTAAATCATCTGCACATCAAATGAGGCTAATTATACCAGCAAAACTCTTCCCATCAGCATATGGATGAAGTGCACCATGGAAGCAGCTGGGAAAGATGTACCCCCTTTCCAAACTCATTCAGCAAGATGGAAGTGAGCTGAGGCAGCATCCCTTCCTGAAATTTCTAAATCTGCATGATCATCAAAAGCATTTGGTCACCAGAATAGTAATACGAATCTGAAAGCTTACAAGCAACAATTCAGATCATTTTCTCAGGACAGCTTGCTATTTACATGCAAATGATGATTTTCTATTTTCTTTATAAACCTCAGTTCTGTCCAACTCTTTGCAGCAACCCCATGGACTATAGCCCACTAGGCTCCTCTGTCCATGGGATTTCCCAGGCAAGAATACTGGAGTGGGTTGCCATTTCCTTCTCTAGACAATCTTCTCTACCCAGGGACTGAACCCATATCTTCATTGGCAAGCAGATTCTTTTTCACTAAGAAACCTGGGAATCCTATTCACAATTCCACCTAAAAGCCTCTGAGTTGCTTTCTGCAAGAGCAACAAGATTTTTAAAAACCATTTTTGCTTATTGCCATTAATGGTTTCTGTTATGAAAGTGGTTTATAAAATATATTACATTTCACAGTTGCCTTTGCTTTTCTTCAAGTGTTTCTGTGGTTATCCATGAAATATGAAACTGGCAATATTTAACGTGTATTGAGGGTTTGCTCTGTGCCATGTACTGTCCTACTTAATTTATATATTTACATCATTATCTATCTGTATCCTCATTTAGTTCTCTCATTAATAGCATATGGTGAATATTACTCTCAGATATCTTTTACATGATGAGGAATTGGGGGTCAGTAAGTTGCCAAACATCACACAGTTACTAAGGAGTGGAGCTGTGGTTTGAATCCAGCAAACTGATTCCAGATCTTTGCTTTTATATTTATATCATTATTTCCCAAAGTACAAATTTTGGAAAGTAATTGCAAGGATATTAGTGATTTTTAAAAGAAAAAAAAAGCTTGAATTAACTAAATAAAGTTGGGGAGTATTGGGCTGAATAAATGGGTTTCTTTCACTTATTACTTCTCAGAGTCTAAAAGTTTCTGTGCTTTACAAATCTCTAAAAGACAATTGCAGAATATAACATTTCCAAACCTCCTTGAACACAAAACTCTTTTTGGTAGAGTCTCTTTGCATGTGTGTGTGCGCGCATGCGTGTGTGTGTGCACGCTTGCATGTGTGTGTGTGTGCGCGTGCGTGCTCAGTACTGTCCAGCTCTTTGTGATCACTGTTTTGCAAGCTAAGCCTCTGAAATGATGGTCTGCAAATCAGCTGTCTGTAAAGTGCTCTGCCTCTCTGCCCGCTGAGGCCAAGCTCTTACTTCCCTTTTACAGGACTGGGTGGAGGAGGAAGTCTCCACAGAGAAGAGGCCGAGAGTAAGCTGCCACTGTGTATCTGTATCTTTACTTTAAAAATGATAATTCCAAATAAATGCTAATAGCTTTCTGGGGAAAAATGTAGCCATAGATATGAAAAGCCTCTTGATCTTGGGGTGTTCAAAACAAACCATTAGGGTAGAAAGAAAATATTAGAATGTCCATTTAAAACCTCTCACATGTAATTTTTTCCATATGTTTTATTATACAGATGTCTGTATACATTTAAATTCATTTATACTTATAAACATTATATATATATTCAAGAATATATTATTTGACAATGTATAATTATATTTATGTATAAATATAATTATATATTATAGATCATATTGAAATAGTAACGTGTATATAATTTGTAAATAATATACATGTATTGAGGATGGGTTATAATAATATTGAGGGGATCACCTAGCCATACATATGAAAAGCCCTAAATTTCCTTATGTTCTTTAACTTGCTAATTACACTTCTTGGTATGTATTCGATTTATCCTAAAGAAATAAACTTGCATGTATCTAAATATTTTACTACAGTGGATATTTATTGAAGAAGTGCTGTGAGCATCAAAAACAGTCCAAATATTCAATAATTGGAGATTGGTTACATTAATTATGGAATTTCCATATAAAGAATCTTAACAGGGAGTTATTAAAAATAATGTAGTAGCAGAATATATTATTGACTAGAAAAAACACATGATTTTGTAAGTTAAGAAACAGACAGATGACAAAAGATGATTGAGTTATATGTCTGGAAGAAAGGACCGACTAGAGTGATAAACAGAAATGTTCATAGTGGTAGCTCTTAGTGGTACAATAAGGGGAAATTTTATGCTTCCATGTGTTATCCTGTTTTATACAGTAAGTGTGTATTTTTGCACAGACACTATGTTTCAAAATTTGCAGTTATAAAAGGTATACAGTAACAAAGTCTATTTTCCTAGTCCTGTCCCCCAGACAACCCACTTCTTTCTCCAACAGCATCCGCCAGTATTGGTTTCTTGTGTATCTTTCCAAGGATCTGTTGATAAAGTTTGTATAAATATATATACACACATTGTTTTTATGTTTTATGACACAAATAATAGCATACAATACACTGCTTTGTACACATATCTATTATTTCACCCATGTGGGGGGATATCTGTAGAATACATTCCCACACGCTGAAAGTATGCATTTGGTCAAAGAGAGTATTCAATTTTCATTTGGATAAATATTGCCATATTGTCCTCTGAAGTTATGAAAAAGAAAATCTTTTCATGATTGCTTCCAGTACTTTAATGGTTTGAGTGTTTTTTAATATTTCAATTTAGATCCATTTACATTTTTATCCTGGCTTAATGGATATTTAATAGGAAAAACAAATTATTTAAAATATTAAATTCCTCACTCATGGTGGAAATTCAAGTGCTGCTCATCCCCATCTGTTAGATCACAGGATCAGGATGCAAATAAGGATGTCTTGCAGAGGTTCAGCTTACGCTGTGGGTGAGTAACATAGCCAGACCTCTGCTCGCCTGTGTGCAGTTTTATTTGCTTCCAGAGTCTCATGGTAGACAAGAGGCAAGTCCTGAGAGCTTGATTTCCACCTTCAAATGAATTTTTCACTTCAATAGACCTCAACTTGCTGTTTGGATTTTTCTTCTGAAATATTGTAAGTTGCTTTCATCATTTAAATAAGAAATGGTCTCCCCTACAGTACTTGGGTGTGTGTATGGACTGCATGAATTTGTATAGGACAATATGAGAGCTCATAGGAAGAGAACTAAGAATTTACTCCTGTAGAGGTTTGGGAGGCCTGGCAAACCTAAGCAGCTGTACTGAAATGTCAGATGGATTTGCACAGCTGACTCAAGCTGCTGAAGAGAGGAGCATAGTAGTTCCATAAATTGACCGTCTGCAACCAAGCCCTGCTTAATATAGTTACGGCATGAACGTAGTTGCAGTCACCCCTAGCAGCTCAGCAAGCACCACTGGGGTTCTTGGCGGGGAGGGAAATCTCCTCAAGGTGGTATTGACCTGGGACACTTACTAACTAGGGGAATTTCTTGAGAGTTTTTTCTTTTTTTAAATCTTTGTTGATTATTTCTGCTCTTGTAGTAAGATAGGAAAGTATTGAACAGAGTCATGTCAGAACATAGCAGGAATTCAGATCAAGAAGAAATCGATGGGGAGATTGATGAAGATGAAATCTTGGCCAACTTGTCCCCAGAAGAGCTCAAAGAACTGCAGTCGGAAATGGAGGTGATGGCCCCTGACCCCAGGCTTCCTGTGGGAATGATTCAGAAGAATCAGACCGATAAGCCACCAACAGGGAACTTCGACCATAAATCTCTCGTTGATTATATGTATTGGCAAAAGGCATCCAGACGCATGCTGGAAGACGAACGTGTTCCTGTCACCTTTGTGCCAACCAAGGTAAGTGGGGATTTGTGTACAAGGGAGAAATGGCTTCCTGGCCTGGGCTGATGCGTGTCCCCGTTGTAACTGTCTTTTCTCAAGATTCCATGTTTTGTCTTGTTTTGTTGATGTTTATACATAAATCACAATATTTAATCCTATGCCAGATCAGAACTTTCTAGAACACTTACATAGTATAATTGGGAGGAAAAAAGTGGTAATTTCTTATAAATATCAAATTGCTGGGGGTTTCTTGTACAGGAAAACCTGTATTCTGTAGGCATGAAATTAACATTTAATGAATTAACTCATAACCCAGAAGCATTTGTCTTTTATGCTTTTTTTGACTCACAGGACCCTTTACGATGCTGAGGAAAGCTCTTTGTCCTCCTTCTGGCACGTATACATAGGCACTGTTTCACATACAGTCTCAAGTGTGTCACAGTCTCCCTAAAGTTCAGCCACACACCCTGCAATTAAACCAAGTCCAGGAACAAAAAAATCCAGCATTACCACAGTGCATTAGGTATCAGTGGTGAATTTAGAGGTTGGTCCTATCAGGCTGTTTTAAAGATAGTTCTTTCTTTAAATATGTCCCTTATATGAAAACTAGAAGTACATATCAGCATATTTTTTTAATGTTTCACTTAAAAGTGACTTGGCAAAAAGAAAACAGAGATCCTCACAGGTAAAGTCTCTTGTAGTTATGCCTGCTGATTTATTTTTGGTAGGTACATCTTGTCACATTACCATCATACTAGCTGAAATTTTAGGAAAGTTATAAACTGATTTCATAGTCAGGAGAGTTTAAACATGTACTGCACTTAAGAAAATAAGTTGTTGACTTTATCAGGTTAGAGTTTAAGGTACAGTTTACAGACAGTTTACAACTCGAGTAAAAGCCAATTCTACATGAATACCAGTTTCCGAAAAAAACAAACTTGGGTACTTGTAACACTTTTTCTTCCTTTTGTATAATTTAAACAGCTTAATGGTTGGCTCCCCCTGCTGAGACAAATGAGAAATGCAGAGAAAACTTTAGGTCGTTTATGTATCAATTCCAATCTATAATGTTATGAGCAGTAAAATCAAGGTCTTTCTGTTTTTTTTTTAAATTTTAGGCTTATTTTTTATTGAAATAATATTGGTTTATAACACAAGTTTCGCGTATACAACATTATACGTTTCTATTTCTACATACAGTATTATTCTCAGTTGCTAAGTCATGTCTGATTCTTTGCAACCCAATGGGTTGTAGCCCGCCAGGTACTCTGTCCATGGAATTTTCCAGGCTAGAATACTGGCGTGGATTGCTATTTCCTCCTCCAGGGGATCTGCCTGACCCAAGGATCGAATCTATGCCTTCTATGTCTTCTGCATTGGTAGGCGGATTCCTTATGACTGAGCCACCTGGGAAGATCCATATACAGTATACTCACCACTAAAAATTTAGTTTCCATCTGTAGCCATGTCATTGACCCCCTTTACCCGCTTCCTCCTCCACAGATTAAGTTCTTGCTCACACAAGCCGCTATGTCAAACTTCTATACCAGCTTTCAAAATGACACCTATGAGGTATATATCCTTTATGGGAAAGTGTATAATTAATATGTAAGCATCTAATAAACATTATTGATAGGAGACTATTATTTTCCTTTCCAAACTAAGCAATTTTTTTTTTCTAAATCTGTGATAATTTTGTCCCCTTTTATACCTGGCTTTACCTCCTAGAACATTCCTTCGCAGGGAACTGGACTGGAAAGGCTGTGCCTGAAGCATCTGGGCAGCTTTCACAGGGCTAAGCAGACAAACAATCAAAGACAAGGGTTTTGCTATTTTCCAAAATATCAAACTGCTCTCATTCCCCCCACAATAGCTTTCATTTTCAGGGAAATTTGTTGTGCACCTTATATTAAATTGGCAAACATATTAGGTATGTAAATTTTGGTTAGGCCAATAAGGAAATTATTACATAACACAGAGCTATTGAGTACAGAATTCCTATTCAGCTGTATACAAAACAAAGACTTCAGTGAATGGATGAATAATCCCATAAGGTTTTCAAAAATAACTTTTAACTGCTTCTGGAACTGAACACTATCTTTAAAAACAATAGAGGGTCTGAAAATTAACTGGGTTTCATTTTAATACATGGGAGGAGAAAAACGCAACCAAAAAAATGTGTGTCTGTGCCTGTGTGTGCCTATAAAGATTTACCTTTATTTTGGTTGTATTTGCTTGTAAAACAACTAACAAAGACATAATTTGTTTCAGAAAAAAATCTCAGTTTAGAATTATGTACAAAGTTAAAATACCCACATCCCTTCCTCAATTATCTTAATTACCTCTCTTCCTCAAGGATAACTATTAATTTGATAAACATGACAACAGTCCGTTTTTCATATACATTTACAAACACACATATATATAGTGTGTACATGCATAGATATTCATATGTACACATAAATATACATGTAAACAAAAAGAATACTATACCTAGAGCTTATTTGCTTATTTTTCTCAGTAAATAATCTTTTTATTATCTTCAGTAGACACTGCTCTTCTTCATATTTCTTCACTGCTACATATTCTAACCTTTCTAAATTTCTCTTTTAGGAAAAAGCCCAAGAACAGCATGAAGTGATAGACAAAAGCAATAAAAATATGTCCCAGTATTTAAAACAAAAGCTTAACAGTGAAATCGCTGCACATAAGAGAGAATCACAGGGCAGTGACAATGTCCAAGAAACAAGTCATGATGATGATGAAGATAATGAAGATGAGGAGGAAGATGAAGATGATGATGCAGAAGATGAAGGAGAAGACGGTGAAGAGAGTGATGGAACAAAAAGAGAGGAAGGTGAGGTAGAGGAGCAAATCAGGAATGGTGAGAACACCTGCCACCAGGTAACTAGTAAAGTAACTGAAGGACAGAAAGGCAGACCAGAGGCTCAAGACAAAACTGAGACAAAAATATCAAAATTGGATCCCAAGAAGTTAGCTCTAGATACCAGTTTTTTGAAAGTAAGTGCAAGGCCTTCCGGAAACCAAACGGACCTGGATGGGAGCTTAAGGCGAGTGAGACAAAATGACCCTGACATGAAGGAACTCAACCTGAACAACATTGAAAACATCCCCAAAGAAATGTTGCTGGACTTTGTTAACGCGATGAAGAAAAACAAACACGTCAAAACCTTCAGTTTAGCGAACGTGGGTGCGGATGAGAATGTAGCATTCGCCTTGGCTAACATGTTGCGTGAAAATAGGAGCATTACCACTCTCAACATAGAGTCCAATTTCATCACAGGCAAGGGCATCGTGGCCATCATGCGGTGTCTCCAGTTCAACGAGACACTCACCGAACTTCGGTTTCATAATCAGAGACATATGCTGGGCCACCACGCCGAAATGGAAATAGCCAGGCTCTTGAAAGCGAACAACACTCTCCTGAAGATGGGCTACCATTTTGAGCTTCCGGGTCCCCGAATGGTGGTAACCAATCTGCTCACCAGGAATCAGGATAGACAAAGGCAGAAAAGGCAAGAAGAACAGAAACAGCAGCAGCTCAAAGAGCAGAGGAAGTTAATAGCCATGTTGGAGAACGGGTTGGGGCTGCCCGCTGGGATGTGGGAGATGCTGGGAGGACCGATGCCGGATTCCCGGACGCAGCAGTTCCTCCAGCCTCCTCCTCCTCGACCTCCCAACCCCCAAGCAGCCCCCTTCGGTCGACAAAATGAAGTGATGAAAAAGCCATCGCAGCCGCCGAAGTACAGGACGGACCCCGACTCCTTCCGCGTGGTGAAGCTGAAGAGGATCCAGCGCAAATCTCGCATGCCAGAAGCCAGAGAGCCACCCGAGAAAACCAATCTCAAAGATGTGATCAGAACGCTCAAACCCGTGCCGAGAAACAGGCCACCCCCGTTGGTGGAAATTACCCCCCGAGATCAGCTCTTGAACGACATTCGTCACAGTAACATCGCCTATCTTAAACCTGTAAGTAGGGGGAGGGAGAAATGGTGAACACAGGGCCACAGTAAATCTCTCCCAACTCTATTCCCTGTTCGTTTTAACACCAGGACATTCTCACTAATTGTCACTAACTGAGGGAAACCCTTCAGCATTACTGGTAGATATAAATTATTGGTTATCCTCAAAGACACAATTACAATCTATATGACTGCTGTAACCAGGATACTAACAGCCCGCATTTATGAAGCACTTAGTATGGGCCACATCCATTATATGAATTAACTCTTACAATCACCTTAACAATCNTTATTGGTTATCCTCAAAGACACAATTACAATCTATATGACTGCTGTAACCAGGATACTAACAGCCCGCATTTATGAAGCACTTAGTATGGGCCACATCCATTATATGAATTAACTCTTACAATCACCTTAACAATCCTATAAGGTAGGTATTATTCTCCCTGTTTTATAAGAAGGAAATTGAGGCTTCGAGATGTTAAATAACATTTCTAGAAGAAAAGACTCACTCAGTGGTAGAGTTGACTTTGGAATTCAGTCCTGAGCATCCCTGGTCGAGCTTTCGTTCACTCCTGCCACACAGAACTGACAAGCTGAGATCCCCAGGGAGCTGCTGCAGGAATAAGTAAGAAAGAGGCCTAATGAGGCCAGTCATTTGTGGATAAGTGCTTCTGTAGGGCTTTAAAAAGTTCTTTTTCAGTAGATGAGTGGATACCACCTGCTATTGCAATTATACTCTTTATATTTTAGGTAGGCAGACAATAATAAATTTAACATTAATGTCTCCATGAATAAATGGAGCTTTAAAATATTTTACTGTTATTTCAGTTTTCTTATTATGACTCACTATTACTCCTGCTGATAGACAAAAATGTTCCATTCCTTTCAGCTTAAGTTACACAAATAAATTCTTTTATAGTCATTACTATGAGGGGATTTATAGAGGCTGAAAGGTGTGTGTCCAATGGCTACAGGTGGTTGATAATTAACTGCATTGTTTTAAAATCTCATATGTAATTTAGCCACGATATTACATTAATAGTCACTATGTTATGCCATTAGAGAGTCACAGTTTTTTCAAGATAGTTTAACCATTTCCATGTAAACTTGTTTTTTTCCTGCTTTAAAGAGATTTATATTCTAAAACAATACAGGGAGTTTGCTGGCAGTCCAGTGGTTAGGATTTAGCACTCTCATAGCTGAAGACCCAGGTTCAATCCCTAGCCCATGAATTAAGATCCTTCAAGCTGTGTTGTATGCCCCCCCACAAAAAAAATCCACAAATATGATTGTTACTTATTCACATATATATATGTATGTCCCTTATTCCCATCCCCTAGAAATACAGAATTGACAATATTTCATTCTTCTAAATCAAAGATGACTTTCAACTGTGACTTAGAGGGATTCTGAGTCTTCCCGTGGCAGGGGCCAGGTGAATTCAGTCCTGAGCATCCCTGGTCGAGCTTTCGTTCACTCCTGCCACACAGAACTGACAAGCTGAGATCCCCAGGGAGCTGCTGCAGGAATAAGTAAGAAAGAGGCCTAATGAGGCCAGTCATTTGTGGATAAGTGCTTCTGTAGGGCTTTAAAAAGTTCTTTTTCAGTAGATGAGTGGATACCACCTGCTATTGCAATTATACTCTTTATATTTTAGGTAGGCAGACAATAATAAATTTAACATTAATGTCTCCATGAATAAATGGAGCTTTAAAATATTTTACTGTTATTTCAGTTTTCTTATTATGACTCACTATTACTCCTGCTGATAGACAAAAATGTTCCATTCCTTTCAGCTTAAGTTACACAAATAAATTCTTTTATAGTCATTACTATGAGGGGATTTATAGAGGCTGAAAGGTGTGTGTCCAATGGCTACAGGTGGTTGATAATTAACTGCATTGTTTTAAAATCTCATATGTAATTTAGCCACGATATTACATTAATAGTCACTATGTTATGCCATTAGAGAGTCACAGTTTTTTCAAGATAGTTTAACCATTTCCATGTAAACTTGTTTTTTTCCTGCTTTAAAGAGATTTATATTCTAAAACAATACAGGGAGTTTGCTGGCAGTCCAGTGGTTAGGATTTAGCACTCTCATAGCTGAAGACCCAGGTTCAATCCCTAGCCCATGAATTAAGATCCTTCAAGCTGTGTTGTATGCCCCCCCACAAAAAAAATCCACAAATATGATTGTTACTTATTCACATATATATATGTATGTCCCTTATTCCCATCCCCTAGAAATACAGAATTGACAATATTTCATTCTTCTAAATCAAAGATGACTTTCAACTGTGACTTAGAGGGATTCTGAGTCTTCCCGTGGCAGGGGCCAGGCTGAGAGTGTTAGCGGTCACATGAGATTGGGCAGGAGATCTCTGCCTGCCCTTGGGCACAACATCAACACTTTCTGCACCTGCTGTTCTCCAGGCAGCCAGACCTCTGCAGGGGGTGAATCAGGGTGCTGTTTTGAGAGAGGCTAGGGCTATCACTCCGTAACCAGTTGTCAAAGCAAATTCCGACTGCCGTGGTGGCTAGACAGTCAGAAAATAGCATTGGTCCGAAAAGAATAAAGAGAAGTCTTTTTAAAATCTGCATTAAAGGTGGAATGCAGACTCAGAGTAGACAAGAAGGTAAAGGTTAGATGATCATCTGACCCCTCTCCCTGCCTTCTGAAGGAATATGGGGGAAAAAAGTGAAAGTGATCAGTCATGGCTGAGTCTTTGTGACCCATGGACTGTAGCCTACCAGGCTCCTTTGTTTGTGGAATTCTCCAGGCAGGAATACTGGAGTGGGTAGCCATTCTGTTCTCCAGGGAATCTTTTCGACCCAGGGATCAAACCCAGGTCTCCCTCATTGCAGGCAGATTCTTTATCATCTGAGCGACCAGGGAAGCCCTCTGAAGGAAGATTCTCCTGAGCAAACCTGCTTTGCCTGGAGTTGGCTGAATTTCATCCATCCATTTGTGATAAATGTTCGTTTAGTGCTGGCACATGTCGGGCACCATGAGCAGTGAATAAGACAGGAACAGTCTTAACCTCATGGAGCTTACAGTGTTGGTTTTATCATTTTCATGGTCAAGATACTCTGCCTTTTAGTCAACTGAGGACACTTCAGCTTTGAGTCTAGATTCTAGAGCAAAAGGTATTAAGATAAATTCACAGTAATAATTACCAAACTGCTACACTCTAGTAAGTACTACATTTTCCATTTTCAATCAGTTCTTGATTGGTATCAGTTTTAAGTTGTGTGTGTGTATTTAATGTCCACTCAGAAAAATACGCAGCAAAGTGAACTCTGATACAGTTTGTGAATGGGAGTCTTGTACATCAGTCTTTGCTTTGAAATGTCTTTTATCTATTCCAAGGGATTGGCATCTTCTGCTTTCAGTTGCCTGGCTTGGCTTGCAATAGACATCTCTTGACATGTATCTTAGATAAAAAATATCACACAACTTCATCAGTGTGGTCCTATAAAATGCTCTGCAAGAAAAATGTGAAAATGCATCATCCAGCTGACAAAAATTCACTTGACTGACATCAATTCACTCGGTACTGCTGCATTTTTGTGCCTTGCTGCATACATAATAAATGTCTGCTTTAATGCTGACTCTTAGTGTAATCTCTCATAAAAGACATATTTTTATCTTTTTCTTTTGAAATCATTTGAGATGTGTGGAAGTTCAAAAGAGTAGAAAGAATTCTTACAGACCCAACACAATTTGTCCTATTTGCTTTGTCACTCTTTAAGGGTATTTTAAATACCTCTGCGTGTGTTTAATTCCAACAGGGCACAGAGCTCGGTGGAAGTGCTAATGGCATGAAAAACTATACTGTGTTTGTGCAGCCGCCTGCAGCCAGCTACTATAAAACACTATTGATTGTGAGATGCTTTCTGATGTAGGGGATATGGAAACATCAGAAAACACGCATCTTAGACTCGGTGAAATATTGTAAACGCCATCTGTGGTGAAATTTCAGGATCTCAGCAGAAAAGGGCTATTTTTGGCTGGTCACAAGAGTCACAGCGACACTCACTTTAAGGAGGTAAAACTAAAGATTATGGGGGTTCCCCCTCCCCACTTGATTGGAGGACAGAGATGTTCTTTAAACCACCAGATTTTCAAATATGAAGTTAAAACTCAGTTTGGAAATCTTGTCATTCTTTCTACTGATGCTCCTAACTAAAACGCTGAATGTCCATAAACATACTTAGAACTTATTTACTCTTAAAGGAAAAGAGTTTTTTTTTCTCTCACAGACTTGGAGATATATTATTTTTGTATTTTCTAGAGCATAGATCATGAAGTACTCAGTTTATATTTTAAACTTATGGGTGTTTTTTCCTTCTAATATTTATTCTCTCCCCATCCATGCTTCTGGCTTGGGATTCCAGAATTGAAGTTGCTAGCAGAAAATAAAGGGCAAAATCTGTATTCTTTCTTGGCTCAAGTGCTGCCTCCTCTAAGACGTTGCCTGTTTAAATCAGTTTAAGAGAGATGTATTCTGTGGGCCAGGTATTGAAAACTAGGGGACTTAAAACCCAACCTGCAGGCCTGTTTTGTTTGGCTTGAGTATTACTGTACAAATTATAAAATATTCCATGATAACATCCAGATATCTGGCAGCATTTGAAACATCAGATCCAGCCACATGGGGCCTGCATATGCATGGTACAAATAAGCTGAATTGGTGGTCGTTTCTTCCTTGTGATAGGTGATGGACTCTCCAGTTTTAACTCAGTCTCCAACATGCCCTACTGCCTAACACCTGGCCTTTTTCACTCATTTGGATTGCTTATTGGACTCCTGTACAATTTTTTAGTTTGTTGTGTTTAGCTATGCTTTAAAGGACTTTGTCTTATCTAACTGAATTTATTAATCACTAGTTTATTTCCCTCTGAGTTGGTAACTCTGAGTCAATACGATGCCAGCCCAAAAGAAAGATGTTAGACTGGTATAGACATATCCTTCATTGATAAATATATGATTTCCTTTCATCTTAAAAAATTTGGTGGTCTGCTCACTGCCAGCCATCCTAGATGAGTATCTGTACTTGCAGAGCTAGAAATCTCATCTGCAAAAACTATATAATTTAGAGAGACCAACTGCATTTATATCATATGCAATTTTTGGAAGTGGAAGTGAAACTGTCAGTTGCTCAGTTGTGTCCTACTCTTTGCAACCCCATGGACTGTAGCCCACCAGGCTCCTCTATCCATGGGGATTTTCCAAGCAAGAACACTGGAGTGGGTAGCCATTCCCTTCTCAGGTTTGATACCTGGGTCAGGAAGATCCCTTGGAGGAGGGCATCCCTTGAGTCGGTGATGCCATCCAACCATCTCATCCTCTGTTGTCCCCTTCTCCTCCCTCCTTCTATCTTTCCAGTCATCAGGGTCTTTTCTAATGAGTCAGTTGTTCACATCAGGTAGCCTAAGTATTGGAGTTTCAGCTTCAACATCAGTCCTTCCAGTGAATATTCAGGACTGATTTCCTTTAGGATGGACTGGTTTGATCTCCTTGCAGTCCAAAGGACTCTCAAGAGTCTTCTCCAATACCACAGTTCAAAACCATCAATTCTTCAGCACTCAGCTTTCTTTATAGTCCAGCTCTCACATCCATACATGACTACTGGAAAAACCATAGCCTTGATTAGATGGACCTTTATTGGCAAAGTAATGTCTCTGCTTTTTAATATGCTGTCTAGTTTGGTCATAACTGTCTTCCAAGGAGCAAGCATCTTTTAATTTCATGGCTGCAGTCACCATCTGCAGTGATTTTGGAGCCACCCAAAATAAAGTTTGCCCCTGTTTCTCCAACTATTTCCCATGAAGTGATGGGGCCAGATGCCATGATCTTCGTTTTCTGAATGTTGAGCTTTAAGCCAACTTTTTCACTCTCCTCTTTCACTTTCAGCAAGAGGCTATGAGTTATCCTTCACTTTCTGCCATAAGGGTGGTGTCATCTGCATATCTGAGGTTATTGATATTTCTCCCGGCAATCTTGATTCCAGCTTGTGCTTCATCCAGCCCAGGGTTTCTCATGACGTATTCTGCACAGAAGTTAAATAAGCAGGGTGACAATATACAGCCTTGATGTACTCCTTTTCCTATGTGGAATCAGTCTGTTGTTCCATGTGCAGTTCTAACTGTTGCTTCCTGATCTGCATAAAGGCAAGAGGCAAGTCAAGTGGTCTGGTATTCCCATCTGTTTCAGAATTTTCCACAGTTTGTCGAGATCCACACAGTCAAAGGCTTTGGCATAGTCAATAAAGCAGAAATAGATGTTTTTCTGGAACTCTCTTGCTTGTTCCATGATCCAGCAGAAGTTAGCAATTTGATCTCTGGTTCCTCTGCCTTTCTAAAACCAGCTTGAACAGCAGGAAGTTCACAGTTCACATATTGCTGAAGCCTGGCTTGGAGAATTTTGAGCATTACTTTACTAGCGTGTGAGATGAGTGCAATTGTGCGGTAGTTTGAGCATTCTTTGGCATTGCCTTTCTTTGGAATTGGAATGAAAACTGACCTTTTCCAGTCCTGTGGCCACTGCTGAGTTTTCCAAATTTGCTGGCATATTGAGTGCAGCACTTTCACAGCATCATCTTCCAGGATTTGAAACAGCTCAACGGGAATTCCATCACCTCCACTAGCTTTGTTCTTAGTGATGCTTTCTAAGGCCCACTTGACTTCACATTCCAAGATGTCTGGCTCTAGATGAGTGATCACACCCTCATGATTATCTGGGTCATGAAGATCTTTTTTGTATAGTTCTTCTGTGTATTCCTGCCACCTCTTCTTAATATCTTCTGCTTCTTTACTTTACTAGCATGTGAGGTTAGTGCAATTGTGCGGGAGTTTGAGCATTCTTTGGTATTGCCTTTCTTTGGGATTGGAATGAAAACTGACCTTTTCCAGTCCTGTGGCCACTGCTGAGTTTTCCAAATTTGCTGGCATATTGAGTGCAGCACTGTCATAGCATCATCTTTCAGGATTTGAAACAGCTCAACTGGAATTCCATCATCTCCACTAGCTTTGTTTGTAGTGATGCTTTCTAAGGCCCAGTTGACTTCACGTTCCAGGATGTCTGGCTCTAGGTGAGTGATCACACTATCATGATTATCTGAGTCATGAAGATCTTTTTTGTACAGTTCTTCTGTGTATTCTTGCCACCTCTTCTTAATATCTTCTGCTTTTGTTAGGTCCATACCATTTCTGTCCTTTATCAAGCCTGTCTTTGCATGAAGTGTTCCCTTGGTATCTCTAATTTTCTTGAAGATATCTCTAGTCTTTCCCAGTCTCTTGTTTTCCTCTATTTCTTTGCATTGATCACTGAGGAAGGCTTTCTTATCTCTCCTTCCTATTCTTTGGAACTCTGCATTCAGATGCTTAGATCTTTCCTTTTCTCCTTTGCTTTTTGCTTCTTTTCTTTTCAAAGCTATTTGTAAGGCCTCCCCAGACAGCCATTTTGCTTTTTTTGCATTTGGTGACTTCTGTTTCCCATATCCCTTTTTCTTAATGGGATGGACTTATTCTTGGGGATGGAATGAACTAGTTTTTCTGGATAAGGACCTCCAAGAAAACCCTACTGAATGGAAGCAAATAGTTTATGCAAGTTGCTTCTGAAAATCCTTAAAATGATTCTTTGAAAAAGGTTGACAGCAATCAAAGGACCAGACAGATTAGACGTAGCAATACCATGAAACCATCCATATGTATAATCCTTTATTATCTACTGCATGTGGTGTATAAATGCTTTTGGACAGAAAAAGGAATGGGCCAGTATAGTTATTTTGTCCACAGAGAACCATTTTTGTATTGTGAGTCAAATTTTATTTCTATTGATAAGCAAAAACTTCACTTTTTTAATGTATGTATTTTGATGAGTTTAGGCATAGTCATATATCTATGATAATCACAGATATTTTTGAAGATTGTACTTGGGGAATGAGGGAGAAGCATGGAAGTAAAGAAAATATTCAATATTTGAAAAGAAAAATCCTCCATTTGACTCTTGACTCAGAAATAAAATCTTTCAGTTTTAGAGAAAATGTCTGGTATCCTGACTTACAGTCTTTCAAATAGGAAAAAATACACATCCTCCACTGAATTGTAATGGCTAACAATGTATCGAGAGCTTCTTATGTGCCTGACAGTGTCTGCTGAGCTTGCCTTCTTATGGAAGTTTAAATGTTACTTGAAAGACTGTTGTTCCTCTAGCTGCAAATTCAGATCCTCTCAGTCAGCTGTGGGTAGTCAGCAAGGCTTACGGCTACTAACTCTGCAGAAACCTGATAGTGTGCCAGCAGGCAGGACCTGTCTGTGCTGCTTTGCTTGTTCACAGTTGGGGAAGGGAGTGTCTTACACGATTCTCATTTTGTCATGTCATTTGCCTTGGGTGCAGTGCCCTGTCATATGATGCTATGACATGGGGAGCAGAACCCGAGGCTGAAGTTTCCAGCATCATGGCTGCCAAATGCACACTCCCCGAGATGTTAAATCAAGAGGAAGTGACTACGTGCTTGGGAGAGACTTCGATTCGTGGGTCCTGAGATTGACACTAATCCAACGGCAGCTGTAGGCAGCTATTTTGGATTTGATGCAAATGTGAATCACAGTCTGTCAGGCACTCTCTGATTGTGATTGACATATTTACTGTTGACAATACAAGGTGAACCTGGCATTCCTCTTAGACATGCGGCCCTTTGCCTCAAGACAACGTTCAGGATGAGAATAGAATGTGGGATTTTGTTCCAGATGTGCATCTGCCGGGGTATATTTTTTAAAAACTCTCTTGAGAATTCTCCAGGCTTCTCCTGACTGACAGCTAGCACAGAAGTCTTGTCTTCCAAACATGTAAATCTTCTGACAACTGGCACACGTGTTGTTTATAGACAGGGTTTAAGATCTTGAGCGTGAGGGCTCTTCATAGCTGTTGGTTCCTTATATCATCACAATTCTTTGTAAGTTTGGGTTCTTCATTGACCACTGGATACTCTCTGATCAGAGGTGATGAAAGGGCATAAGTTCCTGAAATCATAGTAACAAAGAATGGATGGTCCAGAGAGGTTTTTATCTTACTTTGGCAAGGTCCAGTATTCTGGATAATCTAGAAGTTTCTAACACATTGGAAAGTTCGAAGGCGGGAAGAGAAGGGGACGACAGAGGATGAGATGGTTGGATGGCATCATAGACTCAATGGACATGAGCTTGAGTAAACTCCGGGAGCTGGTGATAGATAGGGAGGCCTGGTATGTGGCGGTCCATGGGGTCACAAAGAGTCAGACATGACTGAGCAACTGAACTGAACTGAACACATTGCTCAGGACATATAGTTTGCAGAATGTTAATGGGTGCCAGGAAAGACTCTGTCGTCAAGTAAGTCTGGAACTTGGGAGGATCGCAGAGAGTCGAACACGACTGAGCACCTTCGCTGGCTCACTGGAGAGGAAGAGAGCAGTATGAGCAAAATCAGAGAAGAGGCATTGCCACAGTTTGCTTGGCTGAAGGTCAGAACGTGATACAGAATTTTTTTTTTTTTTTTTTTGGCTATGCCATGCAGCATGTGGGATGTCAGCTACCCAAGCAAGGATCAAACCCATGACCCCTGCATTAGAAGTGCAGTCTTAATCACTGGACCACCAGGGAAGACCTGTAGAGTCTTAACCGCTGGGCCATCAGGGACGTCCTGGGAGGCAGAACACGATGCTCTGTTTAGAATGTTAGGCTGGGGCCAGCTTGGAGTTTTGAATATTTGGCTCTGGAGGCTAAACCCTAGTAGGTGCACGTGTGTGCTAAGTTGCTTCAGTTGTATCTGACTCTTTGCAACCCCATGAACTATAGCCCATTAGGCTCCTTGGTCCATGGGATTTTCCAGACAAGAGTACTGGAGTGGGTTGCCATTTCCTTCTCCAGGGGATCTTCCCGACCCAGGGAGGGAACCGATGTCTCTTGTGTCTCCTGTGCTGGCAGGCAGGTTCTTCACTACTAGCGCCCCCTGGTGCAAGTGGACAACTTTAATTTCTCACAGCTCTCAGGAGGAGGAGTGGCTAAGAGTGGGGGCTCAAACTCCAGTGTTGCTGCTTGCTGGGATGAT
This sequence comes from Oreotragus oreotragus, assembly GCA_006410675.1. Lineage (NCBI taxonomy): Eukaryota > Metazoa > Chordata > Mammalia > Artiodactyla > Bovidae > Oreotragus > Oreotragus oreotragus. The sequence continues at coordinate 102,997 of SJYX01021219.1, read as the reverse complement.
TACGTAACCTCTCAAAGTCTAAGATGTTTCATCCAAAAAAACCGAAGAAAACAACAGAAACTTCCCCCAGGGCCAATATGAGAGTTAGGCGAGTGTATTCATTATGCACAAATATTTACTGAGCATCTACTATATTCCAGATGCTCTTCCAACTGCTGGTGATACCACTGCAACAAAGAGAGACAAATTCCCTCTGAGAATTACATTCTAATGGGGGAAAACAGACTTTACACCAGACAAATTAAGCATATAGATCATGTTAAGTGCTATGGAAAAAAAAAATCAATCAAGAAAGGCAGATTTGAGGGGTTTCCCTGGTGATCCAGTGGTTAAGAGTCTGCCTGCCAATGCAGGGGACACAGGTTTGATCTGGGAAGATCTCATGTGCCGTGGATCAATCAAGTCCACGCGCCCCAGCTACTGAGCCTGCGGTCTAGAGCTGCTGCTCTGCAAGAGAAGCACTCCAAACAAGAAGCCCGAGGACCACAGTGAAGAGGAGCCTCTGCTCTCTACAGCTAGAGAAAGCCCACACACAGCCACAAGGACCTAATGCAGTTACAGTAAATACAATGAAAAAAACACACACGTTTGAATAACAAATCAGTAAATTGTCCAAAGACGACCTCACTGAGAAGGTGACTTTTGAGTAAAGAGCAGAAGAAAGTGGGCGTGCAACTGGAGATATCCATTGTCAAAATACTCTAGGCAGAGGGAGAGGGCATATGCAAAGGTCCAGAGGGCGAAATGTGCGTGCGTATCTGAGGAAAAGTGAGGAGGTTCAGTTGTCCTGAGCAGAGTGAGGGCTGAGTTCACATCCCTCACCTACTATAGTTTATAGTAGGGGAGGTGGGAGGCCAGGTGGGAGAACCATGTAGAGCCTTGATGCTCTTAAGGACTCTTGGCTTTTACTCAAAGTGATTTGGAAAGCTTTTGAAAAGTTCCATAAGTGGATGACTGATTTAAAGAGATCATTTAGCTGCTGGTTAATGCATATGTGGCTTACCTAGTAGCTCAGCTGTTAAAGAATCTGCCTGCAATGCAGAAGACCCCAGTTTGATTCCTGGGTCGGAAGATCCCCTGGAGAAGGGGTAGGATATCCACTCCAGTATTCATGGGCTCAGATGGTAAAAAATCCACATGCAGTGTGGGAGACCTGGATTTGAACCCTGGGTTGGGAAGATCCCCTGGAGAAAGACATGGCAACCCACCCCATTATTCTTGCCTGGAGAATTTCCATGGACAAAGGAGCCTGGTGGGCTACAGTCCATGAGGTCCCAAAAAGTTGGACATGACTGAGCGACTAAGCACAGCACAGCACAATGCATGTGGAGTGGTCAGACAGTTTTGGGGTTAGGGTTCGGTCTCGAAAAATGTGAGCTTTATTCTTACTATTTTTCTTAGTTTTGGTGTTATAGGGTTTAGGAATACCAGGACCCACAGGAAAAATCCTTTTCTCAGCTCCACTTTATGAGAAGGACTCGCAAGATTGAATGGGCTGCCCACCTAGATAACGGGATCTGACAGACCTGGCTACTTCCTTGATGGTGGTATCCCTGGGTTTGCAGCGTGAAGTGATCAAACATGTAAATATCATGCTACTGTAAAGCTGCCATGTGCAGACCCAGTTAAAGTGTGTAGATGGGACCAGACAAGGAAGATACTTTTCTGGAAATGCCAGAAGCTTTTGGATGCCACCCCGGGTTACTCCAGAGCCCGCTGATGGCAGCCTGCCATCACCAAGCAACCATCACCAGGCAGCCATGAACAAGTGAAAGCCCCAGAGTTAGCTAGTCAGTTGAGAGGACACAGCCTCTAGCATATACTGGGAGCCTATTTGTTTCTTCTTGTTCTCAGGGACTAATGATCATATGATGAGTTAATAATAACTTTATAATAGGTAAAGGTACATCCTGTCCACCGACAGAGTCACTTTCATACACAACCAATGGAAGTGTAAACTGATAAAACGTTTCTGAAAGGATTTTGGGTAGTAGATAGCAAAAAGTCTTCACAAAATTCATACCCTTTTAGCCAGTAATTCCAAGTATCGACAAAAATGTAGTGATGTGATCTATGCATATAGAAAAGTAACTGAAAATATCTACTCTGGTTCTGCATCACTTGAAACAAAAGGCCTGAGCTCAAGATTTTAAAGAAAGTTAGGGTTAGGAGCTGTGTTTTTCAAGTCAGTTTCAAATGCTTACTCTTCATGAATATGACTCAGTTTGGTCAAGTGGCCAGTGATTGGTGTGAGCGGGAAAGAGAAGTGACTCTAGGATGGGGTCTCAGGGAAGCCGTCGTGGGCAGGGAGGACCTGAGCTGGCTCTTGCAGAGTAAGTGCCCAGCTGCTAAATCACCAGCTCTCCTCTGGCTTGCTTACAAGGCTTCTAGCCTGCCATTTCCAGACAAATCCCACATTTCTTCTCTCATTCCATAATTAGAGTTGCCAGGTCACATTTGGAAAATTAGCTTTAGGGAATGAAAGTCTTTTTCATATATATATGAGTATTTTCTCAAATGCATCCTACACAGTGTTAACAGATGTTAAAAGATACAAGAGATACTATTGGAAAGCATTCCACAATTACTTGAGGTCACATGGTTGAGATTTTATAAGCACCTTGGCTGGGAGCACCTCAGAACTTAAATCAAGCACCAGACACTCCATGGACTGTAGCCTACCAGGCTCCTCCATCCATGGAATTTTCCAGGCTAGAGTACTGGAGTGGGATGCCATTTCCTTCTCCAGGGGATCTTCCCAACCCAGGGATTGAACCCAGGTCTCCTACATTGCAGGCAGACGCTTTACCGTCTGCGCTACCAGGGAAGCCCCTCTTTCTCTCAACTGATTGAAACTCTTTCCATACATCTAGGCTCAAGTCAAAGGCCACGTCTCCCCGAAGCCCTCTGATGATCGTTCTCTTGTTCACGTAGCTGTACGTCACGACTTTCTTCTTTCTACATTTCTTACAGCAGAGGCCACATCTGTTTGACTTTTGTCTTTTCCACGATGTTGTGTGGACACTCTCAACCCCCAAAATCTATTTACCAAGCACACAGATGCCTCATGCCACAATGGGGTAACATATTCTACTGAAAGTCTCTAAGTCATGTCTGACACTTTGCAACCCCATGGAGTATAGCCCGCCAGCCTTCTCTGTCCGTGGAGTTCTCCGGGCAGGAATACTGAAGTGAGTTGCCATTCCCTTCTCCAAGGGATCTTCCAGACCCAGGGATTGAACCGGAGTATCCCACATTGCAGGCAGATTCTTTACTGTCTGAGCCACCAGGGAAGCCCCAACATATTCTAAGCGGGGGATATTTCCAAACATGGATTCCTAGTCCATGAAAATAGAGTTTGATGCTGCACATGATGCTCAGTTTAAGAAAGAGAAGGACTAGGTGGCTCGTTGGTTATATAAAAATCGCCCATCCACTTAATCAGCACAATCTAAAAGATCAGTCCAGCCAGGGGTTCAGTTGTTTGACATTTGTGGACAAAACAACAAATATAGATTGAATTTCCTCTGCTTTATATGGTATTTTTTTGCTGTTATATAAAATGCCCTTAGACATTGAAGGTGCTCTACAAATATGAACCTGCTATTTCTTTCAGGAACATGTAATCAAGTCAGAGTATGGTGTAGAGAATGAGAAATGAGAAAGGGAGGATGTATTGAAAATGATACACATCTCATGATATTTTACATCCTCATAAATAAGAATGCACTTTAAAGCCATACGGGTAACTTCATTTTGCATGTAACAGCACAGTTCAGTGTATTGGATCTGGAAGAGGACTTGGGAGGCTTGCACTTTCTTCTGACTCCGTTTGTAATTTTGGACTGCTGACTCACTGGGTAAGCATTGTGATCTCAATGACTGAATGGGACAGGCATGTTTTAAAAACAAGATATTTTAAAGTAAAATAAATTATACATATATGTATATATGGACTTCCCTGGTGGTTCAGGTGGTAAAGAATTTGCCTGTAATGCAGGAGACCCGGGTTCCATCCCTGGATCTGGAAGATCCCCTGAAGAAGGGAATGGCAACCCATTCTAGTATTCTTGCCTGGAGAATTCCATGGACTAAGGAGCCTGGTGGGCTACAGTCCATGGAATCATAGTCAAACACAACTGAGCGACTAACATTTTTGAAAGTTATGACCAACCTAGATAGCATATTAAAAAGCAGAGACATTACTTTGCCAACAAAGGTCCATCTAGTCAAGGCTATGGTTTTTCCAGTGGTCATGTATGGATGTGAGAGTTGGACTCTGAAGAAAGCTGAGCGCCGAAGAATTGATGCTTTTGAACTGTGGTGTTGGAGAAGATTCTTGACAGTCCCTTGGACTGCAAGGAGATCCAGCCAGTCCATCCTAAAGGAAATCAGTCCTGGGTGTTCATTGGAAGGATTGATGCTGAAGCTGGAACGCCAGTACTTTGGCCACCTCATGCAACGAGTTGACTCATTGGAAGAGACCCTGATGCTAGGAGGGTTTGGGGGCAGGAGGAGAAAGGGACGACAGAGGATGAGATGGCTGGATGGCATCACCAACTTGATGGACATAAGTTTGGGTGATCTCTGGGAGTTGATGATGGACAGGGAGGCCTGGTGTGCTGCAATTCATGGGGTCACAAAGTGTTGGACATGACTGAGTGACTGAACTAAACTGAACTGATATATATATATATAACATTTATGAAACAACCTTAAGTTTTTAGCATCAGAAATATCATAAGAAGCTAAATGCAGTTTACCCCCTGTGAGGTATTGCTTGGCATAATTAAACAATTAATTAACTGATTAATTGTTTAATTAAATTACCTGTCAGTTTAATCCCATCTTCCTGCCCCTGCCTTTTCTCACTTTTTCAGGGGCTTTTCATTGCCTGTTGCCTCCTTGCATCTCCCTCGAAGCCCAAACAATAGACTGATGGGGATTTGAGCGGAAGGATAGGCACTAGGCTTCCCGAGAAGGCACCCTAGATCCTGCCTAGATGAACGATGAAATCGGTGATAAGGACTTGTATGAACCACATTACTATTTGTATTGCCAGCGCTATTTTAGAAAATTACATTTTCTAGTAGATCAAAAATATGCATTTACACGTCTTAGCGGAGGTCTTATACTTTAAATCAGGAAACCATGACGGCCAGTCATTTTCAATCCTGACACACCTCTGAATCAAGTTAAAGGTCTTAATTAAACCAGAGTAGTCTTGCCTGAAGCACAAATGCTGACATACCATTAATACACCTTGAAATTGTTTTTCCTCAGCCCTGGGCATGAATAAAAAGCTTTAGCATCTGCTTCTGAAGCTAGATCCAAACCTGGGTCTCTAGACTGTCTTCTTTGGGGACTTTTAATAAAAGTCCATGAAGGGAAGTATCTATTGACAAAATTGATTTTTGAAATATGGGGTTAAATTCAGTTAAACAGGTTTTTTCCCACTGTTTTTTTTTTTTTTTTTTCCTGCTAAATTTCTCTGAGTCAGTAACATGCTATGCCAGGCATTGTGAATCTCCGAGGGGAGAATATAGCATGTATGTTCCCAAAGTTATTTGACCAGGGAATCCCCATGCTTCTTTTTATTTTCAAGGGCATCTGTAAGACTCATTTCTATGGAGCACATTTGGGAGAATACTTAGGAGAATTATAAATCCCATAAAACATAAAATTCTCATATAAATCATGTGTATAAATAAATCATTTCTGTAGAAACGTGAACAGTAAACATGTCTCTTGTATGGGAGAAGGAGATATCCATGGATGAAAACTCTGGGCACCCAAGATCTTTAGGAGGCAGAGTTGAAACATGAGCTAAGAGAAAGCCAAGTAAAGAGATCCTGACTTTCCTAACAGTACAAGAGAGAAGACATCAGATTCAGTTGCTAATTGAATCATAATTAACATGGATTTAATTATAATCATAAGGTCAGACAGATTTGATCATGAAGACCAGAAGACCGTAATCTGCTTTTACAGTACCAGGGTGGAACCAGACCTTTTAATTCTCATCTTTCTTGCAGAAATTAAGTACTATTCATTTTCCATTGAAATTCCACGTGATGACAGCTCTAGGATCTGTACCTTCAGATCATTGCTATTGAGACAGATGCCTTGTGGGCCTCTTTTTGTGTCTGCAGATGTGACTGGTCAGAGTGACTGGTCAGGGTGACTGTTCTGAGAGGTTACTGGAGCCGTGACAACTCAGTATGAATGGAAGATGAGCTCTGATCTTCAGCTTCTCCAACTGCTAATCTAGTGATTTCACACTTTTCAATTCCCTCTAAGTAACGAGCTAACTACTTAAATGTTCCTTTTGAAAATAGGTTCATTTATTGGCTTAATAGCTTAGGGTGCATTGTTTGCAAATTCAGCCCTGAGGGCCCAATCAGAAGATGACATATGTCTGGCTTGGCCACTGCAGGAATTGATTGAAGGAGCCTCCTGCGAGCTTCCTGGTACTCTGCCGAACAGAAATTAAAATGCAAACAAAACATTGTCCCTAGCTTTAGCAATACCGCTGAGAGGTTTTCCACCTGCTGAAGTGGAAGGAACTGAGGCCAGATCAAAGGAACATCTTGACTTAAAAAAATAAACAAAAAATAATAAAGGTTTTCAAATGAGTGTTATTTTGAAACAGAGCTATGTGTTTCCAAATATGGCAACTTTGCAAGGATTCGAATAAAATTGTGCAGTGCGAGTTTCACCTTGCCTGTCTGGCAAGGTAACACTGGGCAAGGCTACTCAAGGTCCTTCTTTCTCTGTAAAAATTGGGAGTAGGATTGGATTGTCTGGAAAGTGTCTCTGGGTACAGAGACTGTGATGCAAGCTATAGGGAGTGACCTTCCTTCTCCTCCGGGCTCCTGTTGAGACCAGAGAAAGTGGAGCTTCATTCCTCCAGCTGAAGCAGGGCACTAGAGACTTCACCTGCCTCTTCTACCGCTTATCCCATCTCCCCTGTGATCATGAACTCTGCTTAGCTTCTCGGTTCAATCTAATCCATAGTGTTTGAGTGGACCATAGCACAGAGAAAGTAAAAGTCAGTTTCAAATTCAGAAACTGCTCAAATTGATTCCAAAAGAAAAATCATAGCAATAGAGAGTGAAAGAGATTGTATTATCACTAGTAACTGAAAAATACAAGAGTGAGTTTCCTTCAGGTACAGCTGTATCCAGGTGCTAAAATGGCTTCTTACAGCTCCTTTGTCTTCTGGTTTGGCTTTATTCTCAAGCAGGTTCTCCCTTCATAGGAGTAAAATGGCTACCAGTAGCTCAAGACTTCTATTCCAGTATAGCAACCCCAACAAAAAGAATTTCTTTCTTCTTAACTCCCAAGATTCATTTAACATTTGTCAAACAAGGGGTAGGAGACAGCCATGGGCAAACAGGTGAAGCCTCTGCCCTTGCTGGTTGGAGCCTCACTAGAGGAACGTAGGTGGAGTGTGTGTCCTTGAACCAGTTCCTCTGTTCATGGGGTTAGGGTCTCCTCTCTAGCCAGGTTAGGTCTGGATGACTCCTGTTGCCATCCAGCAAAGCTGATGTTTCAGAGGAGTCCTCCCTTGTCCCCACAATCTCACTGTCTAAATGATGCTTTCTGTTTCTCTCCTCATCATGAGGCTCGTTATCAACTCCAGTTTCAGAAGTAATGACAATGATAGTAAATGTTTATTGAATGGCTTTGCATGTATTAACTCATGCAGTCCTGTAACTATAAGGGTTAATTTTGAATCCATACTGGATTCTGCTTCTGTGACTTTAATTCTTATTTTGCTACCTTTGTTATTATTTATTATTGTTGTTCAGCCCCTCAGTCATGTCCACCTCTTTGCAACCCCATGGACAGCAGCACACCAAGCTTCCCTATCCTTCACCATCTCCCAGAGCTGGCTCAGACTCATGTCCATTGAGTCCTTGATGCCATCCAACAATCTCATCCTCTGTTGCCCCTTGTTATTATAGGCATACATAATGGTCTGCCTTGGTGGGCCACCCCTCTCTGCCTGACCCTTGAGTTAGGGTGCCTTTGTTTGGCTCACAGGGAGATAGCCTGACCCTGCCCAACTGTGAAGGGCTGTAGGGAAGTGAAACTAACACATCCCCTTGCCTGAGGCTTGCCATTCTAGGAGATATTTGCAAGAATTAAATAGACTTTTTACTTTGTTTCCTCACCTGTCCCCATCTCTGATCCATAAAAGAACCTGGTTTCCAGGCCCTGACAAGATGTTTATTTTGAGGCACTAGCCTACTATCTCCCCACTCCAGTACTCTCACCTGGAGAATCCCATGGATGGGGGAGCCTGGTGGGCTGCAGTCCATGGGGTCGCTGAGGGTCAGACACCACTGAGCGACTTTACTTTCACTTCTTACTTTCATGCATTGGAGAAGGCAATGGCACTCCACTCCAGTACTCTTGCCTGGAGAATCCCAGGGACGGCGGAGCCTGGTGGGCTGCAGTCCATGGGGTCACTAGGAGTCAGATACGACTGAGCGACTTCACTTTCACTTTTCACTTTCATGCATTGGAGAAGGAAATGGCAACCCACTCCAGTGTTCTTGCCTGGAGAATCCCAGGGATGGGGGAGCCTGGTGGCTGCAGTCCACGGGGTCGCTAAGAGTCGGACATGACTGATGTGACTTAGCAGCAGCAGCCTACTATCTTCTCGGTCAACTGGCTTTCCACATAAAGTTGTCTTCCTTGCCTCAACACCTTGTCTCATGAGCAGAGTGAGCTTGGACTCAGTAACAGTCCTCACCACAACCCAGAGGTTGTGGTGTGCTCTTTGTGATGACCACATAAACCGAGGTACAGAGAGGCAGGGAATGTTGCTGCGGTGCCCAGTGAGGCTGGTTCCTTACTGAGGATAAGCTGGCATTTATTACGCTTTTCCTCCCATCTGATTCCTTTCCTATAGCAAGGGGAGAAGGTGACGTAAAAGAGTTCAGGGGAAAAAGAGTGTCATCCTTTCTAAGCAGCAACCCCTTGAGGTGTATTTCACCTCGTGTAATAGGTATGTTTCTGAAACATGTTTGAAACTCTCCCTTCTACAAATCAATTCCTGTTTTCACTTTATAGTCTTTGACAAAACACCCAATGTATTGTAGACTCTGCCTTTAATGGAATTTTCTTCAATTGATGATGACTTGAAAGAATTAGGCCCTGTTTGGAGCTTGGGAGTTTTTTTATGAGATGGTGGTTTTTGTTACAATGGGTGCTTGTTAAAAATGAGTTCTCACCTATAAGCCATCTAGCTCATCCTAATTGATAAGTTGACTCCATCTTTTATGACTATTGCGCCTCTGTTCTTATAGAATTGGCCACTTTCTGATTTACTCAAAGGGCTTTGCACCAGTTTTGTGGATTTTTAATATCTTTTCTGCAGCTCAGAAACATACCAGCTACTTTCTAGCCTCTCTGTAAAGGTCACTTGTATTCTTGTCATGCTTCTAGTAGAATAAACTTGAACTAAAGATTAATCACTGTAATTCTATTCCTGACCAAGTTTGGTGAACCCAGGTGACAACATTGTCTTGAAGTGGCCAGTTACTGAGCCTTTCAACTAGGTAACGATAGATAATGGAAGCAACCTAGATGTCCATCAGCAGACAAATGGATAAGAAAGCTGTGGTACATATACACAATGGAATATTACTTAGCCATTAAAAAGAATACATTTGAATCAGTTCTAATGAGGTGGATGAAATTGGAGCCCATTATACAGAGTGAAGTAAGCCAGAAAGAAAAGCACCAATACAATANAAGGTCCGTCTAGTCAAGGCTATGGTTTTTCCTGTGGTCATGTATGGATGTGAAATGAAAGTTGGACTGTGAAGAAAGCTGAACGCCGAAGAATCGATGCTTTTGAACTGTGGTGTTGGAGAAGACTCTTGAGAGTCCCTTGGACTGCAAGGAGATCCAACCAGTCCATTCTGAAGGAGATCAACCCTGGGATTTCTTTGGAAGAAATGGTGATAAAGCTGAAACTCCAGTTCTTTGGCCACCTCATGCGAAGAGTTGACTCATTGGAAAAGACTCTGATGCTGGGAGGGATTGGGGGCAGGAGGAGAAGGGGACAACAGAGGATGAGATGGCTGGATGACATCACGGACTTAATGGATGTGAGTCTGAGTGAACTTCGAGAGATGGTGATGAACAGGGAGGCCTGGCGTGCTGCGATTCATGGGGTCGCAAAGAGCCAGACACGACTGAGCAACTGAACTGAAATGAACTGAACTGAACTGAATGCATATGTATGGAATTTAGAAAGATGGTAACAATAACCCTATATGTGAGACAACAAAAGAGACACAGATGTATAGAACAGTCTTTTGGACTCTGGGAGAAGGCAAGGCTGGGATAATTTGAGAGAATAGCATTGAAACATGTATATTATCATATGTGAAACAGATCGCCAGTCCAGGTTCGATGCATGAGACAGTGCTCAGGGCTGGTGCACTGGGATGACCCAGAGAAGTGGGATGGAGAGTGGGGTTCAGAATGGGGAACACATGTACACCCATGGCTGATTCATGTCAGTGTGTGGCAAAACCACCACAATATCATAAAGTCATTAGCCTCCAATTTAAATAAATAAAATTTTTTAAAAAATGAGGGGAAGTAGTTGCCCACTGGCTTTGACTTACTCTTTGAAATATTGATTCTGACAACTGGTTTTTGTGTTATTGACACAGCAGAGCCTTCAAATGTGCAGTAAGTCAGTCTGCAAATATGAGAAATTACATCCATATGAGTAATCATCTTATAAAGTGTTAGTCACTCAGTCGTGTCTGACTCTTTGTGACCTCATGGATTGTAGCCTACCAGGCTCCTCTGTCCATGGAATTCTCCAGGCAAGAGTACTGGAGTAAATTGTCATTTCCCCCTCCAGGGGATCTTCCCGACCCATGGATCAAACCCAGGTCTCCTGCTTTGCAGGATTCTTTACCATCTGAACCACCAAGAAAGTCCCTGTCCTTCCTAAAAGCTTTAGAAAAGGCAGACAAAGATTTTTGAGAAGAACTTACGTTTGTCAGTTGATTAGGAAAATGAAAGATCTATCCAGTCTCCCTTTAAAGGAGTTGATGTTTCTTGGCGCTTTGGAAACAGAAGACAAAATGCCTTTGACCATCAGGTCATCAATTTCAGAGGCTGTTGTTTTCTGGGTAGTTAGAGTTCAAGATTTGTTATGTTTGACAGTCATTTGTAGCTTCCTTCTGAGAAGAATAGATTTTCAAATTACAAATCACCAGGCAAGCATCAAACTGAATGTGAAAATCAATGACCCATCACAGTTACAAGCATGTTATGGCCATGGCATGGTGAGTAGGCCACCACAGACAACGACATGCTTGAAGAACAGACAAGGGCGGCTTTGTTTACCCACTTCTTATCTCTGCCTTCTGCTCCCACCACCCTGACCTGCCAGAGAAATGTGTCAGTGAGTTTAAGTCAAGTAATAATCTGTGACTAATCTATATGCGGCTTCTAAGCCATTTCCTTCACTTCATTTTAGCAGAGGCTTCTGCTTTCCACAAATGCCCTCCATTCACAGACTCCCTCCTGCCATCCTCATTTACATACGGGCTCATCCTTCCAACAGCTTCTTATAACCCTGAAGCTCTGTTGGCAAGAAAACAGAACCGTATTTTTTAAGATCTTCAACTGGAAGCCTGTGGCTGCTCAACGGGAAAATCTGAGCTTCTTTTATTATTACTTGTAACAACCGCTTCTGTTTCTATTACAGAGCCAATCTTGGGTCTCCTCACCTGAGCAGTAAAGCCAGTCTATTGACACTGGGTTGTGGTGAAGGACATTGCAATATTTATTGCACTGTACCAAGCAAGGAGTTCAGGACAGAGAGTCCTCAAAAAGGCTGATTCTCTGATGGGTTTCAGCAAAGCATTTTTAAAAACAAAGTGAGGAAGCAGGGTCTTGGGGTGTGTGAGCAGCTTGTGTGCAGTTCTCTGATTGGTTGACGGTGAGATAACAGGGCTGTGTCATAGGAGTTAACGTTATCTATCCTTAGGCACCAGCAGGTCTGGGGGGCTACATGCTCCTGATCATCAAGTAGTTAATTTCTTCTGTTGGTGGTGGTTTTAGCATCAGTAAAACAACTCAGGATGTGTGCATCATGTATTGTTGTCTAGGTCCTTCAGAGAAGACCTACAGCAGAGAATGTTGGGGAGGGGTCTGTCCCGGGAAGGCCCTGTAGGGCCCTGTGCCATTTCTGGGGACACGTTCTACTTGCAGGCACTGTGGTAGCATTTTTGAACCTTGTTTCATAGATTCTCTGGAGGTGTCTGTTTGGTCAACATAGTTTCTCCCATTCGATAGATAAGGAGATGGAGCTTCCAAGGAATTAAGTAACTTGTCCAAAGTGGTTTAAGACCAGGTGTGTACTGTCAACAACAGCACAAAAATCAGAGACTCATCATAGTTTTCACCTGGAGATGAGTGTCCCTTTCAAAAGGACTCCCTCTTTATGAGAGCTCATTTCAAAACTTGTTTTAGAATACTTTTAGAGTTAAGCAAGTTGTAAAGATAGGACAGAGTGTTCCTTTATATCTTCAACCCAGTTTCCCCTGCTGTTAACATCCTGTGTTAGCTTCATACATTTACATAGTATGATACACTTGTCATAGTGAATGAACCAATATGGGCACATTATTATTTGCTAACTTTTCATAACTTATTTTTATTTCTTGAGTGTTTGCCTAATATCTTTTTTCTGTCTCAGCATCCCACCCCAAATACCACATTTCATTTGGTTATCACGCCTCCTAAAGCTCTTCTAGACTATGATAGTTTCTCAGACTTCCCTTGTTTTTGATGACCTTGACAGTTTTTGAGGAGTTGTGAGCAGATATTTTGCAGAATGTCTGTTAATATAGATTTATCTGATGGTCTTCTCTGGGATCTCAATGCTGCTGTACAAACACATGATAGCTTCACCAGGAAAACTTGAATTAGCTTTAAATTGTCAGAGCCTGGCACACAGATAAGGACAGGAATTCTCTGCTACTTCAGGGTCAGTTTTAAATGAGTCATTAAGGCAAAGTATGTATATTTACCAGGTGGCTCAGTGGTAAAGTATCTGCCTGCCAAGCTAGAAGATGTAAGTTCGATCCCTGGGTCCGGAAGATCCCCTGGAAAAGGAAATGGCAAACCACCTCAGTATTCTTTCCTGGGAAATTCCATAGACAGAGGAGCCTGGTGGACCGCAGTCCATGGGGTCGCTACCAGTCGGACAGACTGAGCGACTTCACTTTCACTTTTCTCTTTCATGCATTGGAGAAGGAAATGGCAACCCACTGCAGTGTTCTTGCCTGGAGAATCCCAGGGACAGGGGAGCCTGGTGCGCTGCCGTCTGTGGGGCCACACAGAGTCGGACACGACTGAAGCGACTTAGCAGCAGCAGCAACAGCGATAAACCATCACCACCACGTATATATGTACAGCAGGGATGACTACATTCATCTGGGTGAGCCAATAGAAGGACACATTTCATAAGGAATATTCCACCCCAGAAATCTCTCTCACACCCACCCACAATGAGCCAGATATTTATAAGAGAGTTAGAAGTTTACAGACTAATAAGGTGAGCAAAGCCATGATTCCAGTTAATGATAAAATTGTCATTGTAAATGACATGTTTGTGGCCAAGAAAAACAGATGTCCATGTAACAATTTGGAGCCATCCAACGCATAAAGCAATTTGTAGATAATCTGCTAAGCAGATATAGTATCAAAATGTATTCATTGTCAATTAGATGTACATCCGGACTGTTTGTCTAAGTGACCAGTTAATTTCCAGACTGTCTCAGGAGCTACTAAACATGGCTTACAATAGAGCCCTTCGTACTACACCTCAGAGTGACCTAATGTTGATGAACAAAGGAACAGATTCCCTGCTTGTTCAAAGAACAGCGAGTTCAGGGTGCTGCGTTCTGTATGCAGAATCAGGTGCTTCAACAAGCTGTTGTTGACTCAGTCTGAATCGGTAATGCAGTAGTGCCATAATGTATAATCCCATTTGAATGCCTGGCAACTGAAACTATTGTTAAAAAAAGACATCTTTCACCAAGATTGGAGACAGAGAAAAAAAACCTTTCCTGTGATGCTTTTTATGATGGATGTTCTATAAAACAGAACTGATATTGGCCATTTCAGGGAATGACAAGGTCTCACCCTTTCTCCCTCAGCTCCTGGCTTCCAGGAGCTTCCATCTCAACTCTTGGTGTTCAGTTGAAAGTTCTTCTTAATGTCAGTACTGGACTACATTCATTGTCTCCCACTTTGATAACTGCAAAGAAAACAGAACAATTCCCCCCCACACCCCCAAAAAAAGAACTTTCCAGGCTTTCCAGTGGTTAAGAGTCTGCCTTGCAGTGTGGGAGACACAGGTTCAATCCCTGGTCCGGAAAGATCCCGCATGCTGTGGAGCAACTAAGCCCTTGGGCCACAACTACTGTGCCCAAGTTCTAGAACCTGAGCTCCACAATAAGAGAAGCCACCGCAGCGAGAATCCCGCATGCCGCCACTGCAGTGTAGCCTCCGCCCGCTGCCCACGTGCAACAGCGAAGACTCGGTGCAGCCACAAATGATAAAAAAAAAAACAACAATTCCAATTGCTTTCTGAAAGACCATTCATGAGAATAAATAGACAAGATTTATTACAAAAGGGATAGGATCCTCTGAAGCAGCAGTCAAGGTGATTTTTCTAAACATCCCACTGACGGCATGGGTTCCTGTTTGCGGTTCTCTGCCACTTCTCCCAGGTGCCCTTGGCTCTAGGGGTAGCCATGATCCTGGAACGCAGCCAGAGAAAGAGTTGGAAGCTGTCTCTTATACACATCTAGATGTGTATAAGAGACAGATGTAGAACTGCTCAGTTCCTTATGGTTACAGCTATTTTCCAAGTCTGAGCGGAGTCTCCTCTCCCCTGGCCAGCTACTCCCCCCAGCTCCGTGACGGGCAGAGGTGTTTGCATATGAAGCCACCCCAAGGCTGTCTCTCTCTCATGGTCACTGGAGAATGAACCCCCTTTGGTCCTCTTCCTTGACTTGGATCTCTTTCCACAGGGTGCTAGTTCAGGGCCTCATCCTCTAGTCTGTGTAGTCCGCGTTTTACATCTGTTC
Source organism: Oreotragus oreotragus (assembly GCA_006410675.1). Lineage (NCBI taxonomy): Eukaryota > Metazoa > Chordata > Mammalia > Artiodactyla > Bovidae > Oreotragus > Oreotragus oreotragus. Next base: position 87,851 of record SJYX01021219.1, on the reverse strand, counting down.
TAAACATCCATAAAAGGATTAGACCTTTCCCACTGCAAGGATGGATCTCCCTTCAGCCTGTCTCTTTATGGGTATTTTGCACAAAGAGTCTCTTCCTGGAGAGGAATCGCCAAGTGTCCTTTATCCCATGTTCTGTATAAGCTAAACAGCTAGAAGGTGGATGGAGGGAGACAGAGTACTGTCTCCCCACACAAAGGAAAGGTCACCGGGGTAGTCAATGTTTACTCGCAAATCACAGAATCTCATGTACCTTCCCAATGAGGCTTAATCCTCCTCTCCTCCCCTACACCTAGTGTCTCTGGTCTACCCTTGACTTTCTCCAGTCAGTCATCATTTCATAAACACTTTGATAGAACCATCAGACATTGCAACCTGCTCATGCTTCAGACAATATCTACATTCCATTTATGTATTACTTATTTTTGTCTTTTTTTTCTGCCTGCTCAAGCACACTTTTATTATTGGGGCATCTGCCTTGGTGTAAGTCTGTGTACCTTTGGGGAAAAGATAGCAACACTGAATCCTCTTGACAAGCAGCTGGATTTGGCAAGGAAATTGGACACAGTTTCAATTGCATGCAGAGGGTGTTTGCTCATTATTCTTAGTAGGGAATATAGACTTAAATAGAAAACATACTTACACAAATATGCAATCTGTGGTCAAGAAAGGGAATTTTCTGTCAGTTCCCTTTAGAAATACTTAGAGCTGTTTGTTTTTCTAAGCATTGGCAATTAAAGCCTCGGAGAATGAAAAATTAAACAGTTCTGTGATTTACTCTTTTATTAGATAGGCTTTTTAGTTGAATGTGAAAATCAGTGTAGTAAAATAAGCTGTAGAATCAAAAGACTTCAACGCACATCTTAGCTTTGTTCCTGATTACTGTGACCCTGCCCAAGTCATGTGAGCGCTCTGCTAACTCAGGATTTCAACTTAACATTCTCTGAAGGCACTCACTCTAAGAACCAACTTCTACTCAAATGTGTTTATGGCTCAGAAAGAGAGTTTTACTCATTGGGATGCTTCTATTTGTGCCTCACTTTAAAATTACTTTCTGTACTGTTACCCTTATTAGTTAAAATAATATTTTTGAGGTCATTTGTCACAGGTCTATTCCTGCCATCATAACCTTAAATTCCTGTAGGAGAGAAACTGTTGAGATAAATGAATCCATGATTATGTTGATGATCACTGATTGTAACATGCACTATGAATAATAATAATAAAACAGGCTGCTATGTGAGAGAATCATGGAAGGAGAAAATTCAAGTTGGTGGAGCAGTGGTGTAGCCATAGAAAGTCTGTTCAAGAAAATACATGAAGTTAACCTCAAAGATGGGACAGGAGGCATTTGGATGAAGGACTCAGGCAAAATGCCATTGTGGGCAGACAGACTGGTATGTATGGTGTGTGCTAAGCCCCTTTGCTGGAAATAAGTTTGAAGCTCCCAAGAAGCCAGCACAGAGAAATCTTAGTCAAGAGACTAACCAAGAGGCCAGAACTGCAGCTGGTCCAGAGACTATCGGGCAATAGGAAATCTTTGAAAGACAGTTTAGAGGGGACCAGGTTTTCAGTTTTTATAGAGATCATCTTGGTTACTCTAAAGAGTACTGCTTAGAGGGAGGCAAGAAATGGAGAAATGAAACCAGTTGGGGCGCTACGACAGCACCCTAGGAACAGTGTCCAGCACATCGCTGTCTTCACCATCACTGTCATCTCCATCAACCGTGAACAGCTGCCACCTGAGGACTTACAAATAGAGCCCTCTGCTCTCTGTGCTTAAGGGTGGTAACTGGTTAATCGTACTTAAGGGTTGGGGCAGTGGGAAGAGAATAGATTCCATAAGTACTTTACAGATGATACTAGCTACCAGAGTAATAGACTGCAGATAAAGGGAAAATGTGAAGAACAGCAGGTTTTTAAGACTGACCCTTAAAAGTTGCAATTTGTGCAACCAAGTAGATGGAAGTCACAATCCTAAGATAAAGAATATTAGTACTATTTATGTACATATTTATATCGATCTACCTATCTATATACATATATAACAACAAGGGAATACTACTCAGCTATAAAAGAGAGTGAAATAATGTCATTTACAGCAACATGGATGTACCTAGAGATTATCACCTCTATAGCCAGAAAAAGACAAATACCATATGGTATCACTTACACGTGGAATCTAAAAGACAACACAAATGAGCTTATCTGCAAAACAGACACAGGCTCACAGACAGAGAGAGCAGACATGTGGTTATCAAGGGAGAGAAAGAACGGGCAACGGATGGACTGGGAGTTTGGGATTCGCAGATGTAAACTACTCTATACAAGATGGATAAACAGCAAGGTTCTACTGTTGAGCACGGGGAATGACATTCAGTATCCTGCAATGAACCATAATGGAAAAGAACATAAAGAATCATTTTGTTGTATAGCAGAAATTCTTACAACACCATAAATCAATGACACTTCAGTAAATTTAAAAAAGAGTATAAGTACAAAGTCAGGTTTTGCAAGAAAATCTCCACTTTCAACATGGTTTGAGATGCTGATTTGATTGTGGCAGTAGCCCTATGAAGTTGATGAAGATGATAAGCCTTGCATTAAAGATGATAACTGTGTACCTGCACATAACTGAGAATAACCTCTATAGAAACTTCTTCAGGGCAGCTTGCTCTGTGGGCCTGGACTCTATGTAGATAGTACTCCCATGCCATGCAGACCCTTCATGCTTTATCTTTCTCCCATAAATAATGTATGGTGATTTCATAAGTCAAGATGGAATAGAAATTTTGCCATTAAAATTATTTTTTAAGACTCATTCATGCATTTTTCTTAGATTATATCAAAGTTTAACATGGTTTCAAGAGTCAGATGAAACAACAGTCCTCTTTTTTTTTTCATAAGTTATAATGGCTCTGTACATGAGCTTGGGCATTTTCTGTTGAGAGGATCTACTTGCATGCTTGTCATTTAACCATTTTGTGGATCTCCTTAGCACTTTCTAGAGAAAGTAGGCTTATTTTCTTAAGAAGGGAAGATTGAGAATTCCAAGTAGGAATAAATGCAGGGTAGAAGCTTGAAAAGAGACTCTTAACCATAGATGTAAATGATGGTGAAGGATTAGCTTTGGGTGCTTGGGATTAGATTAGGATATGAGCTCATGAAGGTTGGAGGAGATGAAGCTGGCATAAGTTTCTGGGGCCTGGCACTCCAGAAGAGCGGCAGGATTGAACTGTGCTGATATCAATTGAAAGCCTTTGCAAATATTTTTAATCAGGTCACCCTTGCTTGGAAAAGGGAGACTACATTTATTTTTTTAAGAGAGCTCAAACCTGCTCTGGGTTTGTATAGTGTTGGTGTGATTTAGGATGATACTAACTTGGGTTTGCATAAAAGGAGGTAGAATATTAAGAAAGTGAGTCCTTGGTTTTTCCCTTACTTTTCTTTCTTCCCAGTCCAGTCCATCCACATGTTCTTTTATTTTTTCCTCTCAGTGTAGCTCTCATTTGTCCCCTTCAGCCCCACTGATCACTATTATCCTAATCTGAGCCATTCTGCTTTCTAAAGGTGAATTTTTAAAGTGATATCACTATTATCCTAATCTGAGCCATTCTGCTTTCTAAAGGTGAATTTTTAAAGTGATATTTATTGATGATTCAGAAAAGCTCCAGGAGGGATCTGAATTGAACAAACAAAATGCATATACATTAGCAGTTAAGTCAAAGTCAGCATTTTTTGGTCAAAAAAAAAAAAGCAAAACTCAATGCCTGAACACTTCATTGGGTTGTCATGACAACTATTTCTTTCTTTCTTTCTTTCTTTTTTTTTTCTATTGTGAGGAGACAATTGGGTGCTGACCTAAGTGTTAGCCTATGCTTTTTGAAAGAAAAGCTCCCATCCTTCCAGAAGGTAAGGGTTGATGATTTTTAGTGGCTTCAGGCTCTAAAAGGGTCACTCTTGATAGTTACACTTTCTTGTCTAGTGAACACATGATGGGGGGGTAAAGAGGTTAAGTACCAGCGCCCCAGCACAACACAGTCCATCCTTCCCCTTGGCCAAATGAGAAGAACCCTGTTTACAGGGAATCCACAGGAACATTGCACCTTTACTTCTTTCTGTCAGGTACCCTCTGAGTCCGTTCTCTGGGATATCCCAGAGACAAGCCAAAGCCCACAAATAAACCTCTAATCTTTGTGTCCCCCATGTTTCCTTCCTTACCAGTGTCAATGATGCCCCTTGAATTTTCCACCCCCAGTGCTAGGTACAGCGGATACTACAGTGAGCTAAGCACATGCTTCCTGGTGGCAGAAATAGATGCTGATAATCGCACACACACACACACACACACACACACACACATGTTTAGACATGAATTACTGAGATGGCTTTGGGAGCCTGTAACAGGATGGAAAGACCTAGTCTTGGCTAGAGGAGTCTTGGATGAGGAGGTGATGCTGGAGTGGCAGGCTGAAGAATGAACAGATGAGGGAGGTGGTGTGGGAAACGCTGCTGGGAAAGGGGTCCATACAGGCAAAGGCCCTGTGGCAGGAGATGGGCCTCCCTGTTGACGCAGTGGTGAAGAATCCTCCTTCAGGGGAGGAGACCTGGGTTCAATTCCTGGGTCAGGATGATGCTCTTGAAAAGGAGATGGCAACCCACTCTAGTATCTTTGCCTGGGAAATCCCACGGACAGATGAGCCTGGTGGGCTCCAGCCCCTGGGGTGGCAGAGTCGGCCATGACTGAGCGATGGACAGTCACACACTCTGGCAGGGGAGAGCAGGGCAGATTCAGGGAAGTGAAAGAGGCCAGTGTGGCTGGGGGGAAATGCTGACCTATGACATGGAGATGAGTGAGTGGCTTTGATTTAGGCTTGGGTTTGTCAAATGAGTGAAGACCATCTCATTCATCAACCATATATGCAACTTGTTCCCTGTACCAGACATGAGGATGCCGAGATAAATTAAAACATGGTCCCTGCCTTGAATTGCTCACTTCTGAATGCTCTCTCCCTCTCTGACATGCACAAAGCATTCTGGTTCTGTTCCTAGTGTAGGGGACAATTTATCTCTGTGCTTTATATCTTCTGTTTATTAGCTTTGAATGCTTTGACTGGATCAGAGGAGTGCCTCTAGTTACAGGACTGGGGAAGACAGGAAGCCAATGCAACTGCTAGAGGAAAAACTATCTGGAAAGACGGGAAGAAATGCAGCTGTTTAGAAGCAAACAGCCTCTGGATGTGGTCACACCATCCAGCGCACATAAACTGTACCGGGGAGGCACTTAGACCACGGGTTCAGGGTTTAAGAGGGAGGACCTCTTGTAAGTCATCTCCTCTGCCACAGCTCTAGGAAGCGAGCCCATCCTGAGCTCATGGGGCATCACTCTCCATGCTTGCAAATGCTAGTGAGCTACTTGAGAATCCACAGCAGTTAGTAAGTGGCAGATCCCACCTCCAGACCCAGAACTTCTGACTCCAGTGCGAGTGCACTTGCCATATGTTTCACTGCTCTTGGCTGCACAGTATATATGCCCTAGTCAGACACGACTGGGCGAATTCACTTTTACTTTTCACTTTCATGCATTGGAGAAGGAAATGGCAACCCACTCCAGTGTCCTTGCCTGGAGAATCCCAGGGATGGCGGAGCCCACAGGCTGCCATCTGTGGGGTTGCACAGAGTTGGACACAACTGAAGCAACTTAGCAGCAGCAGCAGCAGATTGTATTCACTCATCTGTCCAGCTGCTAAGAACTGAGTACTTTTAAGTTCCAGGAGCTCTGTAGAGTAGGTCAAAATATATGGTCTGTGCTATCATGAGGACAGTCTATTGAGGGGATACTTATTTATTAAATAGACACTCAAGTGAATAATCCTAATTTGTGATTGATGTGATGAAGGGCGATAGTATGTTCTGTGTGCGGGCAGAAGAGGAAGGGCATAGTTCCCATTTGAGGGTCAGAGAAGCCCTCCTCAAGGAAGTGAGACTGAGACCCAAAAGGCAGATAGGAGGGAGCCAGGAAAAGATGAGCGGGAACAGCATGTGAGGCAGAGGGAACAGCATGTGAAGAAGTCTTGCAGATGGACAGTGCACTGCATATCTGAAGCACTTAGATAAGATGAGAGAAGGTGCAAGGAGGACCCTGCAGAGTTCCTGCGGCCATGTGAAGGACTATCTCTTCATCCAAAGTGTCATGGGAGGTTGAGTTAATGCAGTAGGATAGCTGGAGCCCCCAACACTATAGATCTGCTAAGAAGTGTGGGCAGGTTCAGAGGGCAGATTCAGGAGGTAGAGACGGAGGCAAGACTCTAGGCCCTCGGGAGTGAGTGGGTAAGAAACTGTACTTTTGAGATTCATGATCCAGGACCTCAGAAACAAGAAAGGAACATGGATCTGGTGACAGTAAGATCCAAGCATGAACCAGTCGGCCACTCCTTCAGCCTTCCTCACTTCCTCTTGTTCTGTTTCTTCCTGCAGGATGAGTGTTATTTCTCTGCCCCCATCTCAGAGCCCTCACCATTCCAGTAAAGGGCACAGGCTGGGGAACTTTTTATACAATTTTCTGAGCAGCTGGATTGTAGTTATTTTCTCCTGTTGGATTTAAACTAAACCTCAGCTGAGATCCTCACTGAGGAGTTCAGAACACAAGTTACCCCTGGGTGGGCAATTCTGGCCCTGAGGTCTAGCTGTTAGCCACTCTGCCCATCAGCCATGGCCACCGTTGGCTGAGTGGGTCCCACAGCACACAGTGGGTCCCACTGAGGCAGGAGACAAGTTGAGGAGCCTGTGCCTGTCCACACCCACAGTGCTGTACCAGGGACAGTGGAAAAGCAGGGAAGCAAAAATGATACATAAAAAACTATGAGCTAATGCAAGGGGAAAGGCGAATCTGAAGGGAAGGAAGGGAGCTGCCACAGGTCAGCAGTAAGATGGGGAAGGTACAGTCCAGAGCGGACAGAGGAAGACAGACAAAACCAACAGCCAGAACTCAGAGGAGGAAAGACAGCTGCTTCATGATGATCTAAACCTGCCAAAGTTCACCAGAAAGTCATTGCCAATGTCTCTGAAAACTGAGAAGACCCCTCTTTTTATAAGAATCTGACACTGTCTTCTTGTCAGTGACACTCCAGTCCAGTCTCAATGAACACTTTACAAGCCCAATTTAAAAAACGTGAACTGTTCCCAAGAGATGCTAAAACTCTCTCTTTCAGCCATTAATTCAGCATCAGTATTTTCACTGGATTCCTGTCTTTTTTATGTTCACAAGAACCCGAAAGATGACTTTAAAAGTTGGCAAGATGAGACAGCTTTGCACTTCTATAAGTGGAATATTTCAAATGACAGCTTTAGAAGTGGAATATATTAAGTTCAGATGTTTCTTTTTAATGCCCTGGTTTACTTGCAGAGTGATACAGAACATCATCGTATGTTACCTAATGTGTTCCCCAGTGAGGTACATGTCAGTATTATAAGACAGGACCTGACACGGCCTCCTACAAAATGCTGCTAGGTTCAGTCTGGAAGAATAGGGCCAAGGATTCCTGGAGAGCCAGGAAATCTGGCAGAAATGTGTCTGCAGGCTGACAGTGGGGTGGGGGAGGGTGAAGGGGTTCACCTTTGTATGTTAAATCACAACAAGGCGGGGACCTAACAGCTGGGGGGCTCTTGAACCAGCAGGAATGGTAAATAACCTTCTAGATAATACAATGGAACAGACAGTGCCAGTGTTGGCTATGTAAGAGTGAAACTCCTGCCTGGTAGCTAGAGGAGGGAAAAAGCTTGAAATCAAAATTGAGGGATTGCAGGGCTGATGAGGGGGGGAAAAATCCTGTGTATCAGTGTGTAGGCTGTGTTCACGGGTGCCCAGCAAAATTCAGAAGCGATTGCCTGGAAGAATCAGCTATGAGGACGGCTTACATCTCGTTAGGATGGCATGGGGAGTGAAACCCCGAACTTCCCAAGGATGTGGTCAACTGGAATAACAGCGTCTCTCTGATGACGCGACACAGGAATAGACAAAGCATCAGGCTTTTGATCAGGAGAGCAGAGAACTGAGATGTAGGTGATTTCAAGCATGACATAATCACTTATTTCATGCTCCAGAAACTGATTTGCATTCACCTGGAGTGTGTGTTCTTATGTCCCTCCAAAGAAATAATGTGATTGTAACAATTCCAATTGCTTTCTGAAAGACCATTCATGAGAATAAATAGACAAGATTTATTACAAAAGGGATAGGATCCTCTGAAGCAGCAGTCAAGGTGATTTTTCTAAACATCCCACTGACGGCATGGGTTCCTGTTTGCGGTTCTCTGCCACTTCTCCCAGGTGCCCTTGGCTCTAGGGGTAGCCATGATCCTGGAACGCAGCCAGAGAAAGAGTTGGAAGAGATAGGAGGTCTCTGATAGTTGAGCAGCACACGGGCTTTCTCCTCCATTAAAGGGCTCTAAATATTCTTCATGGCGCTTGGTTTTGACACCCCTCGTCATCTGGAAGCCTGCATCGCATCAGAAGTTGGAAGCAGTCTGTTATTGATTGCAGCTGCGTCCTTGTTTGGCAGAGGAAGAAGGTGTAGAAAGCAAATGCAGTCCCATTTGGCAAGGACACCTTCCAGGTGAACAACAGTCAGGAAAGATGTCTAGAGGCATGGTTAAGAGCCGCAGAGAGAACTGACAGGCCCCCAGGTGATAATAAATGCCTCGTCTTTTAAAGGGAACCTCCCTCTCAGAAGTGCGTGCATGCCTGCTCAGTCACTTCAGTCCTGTCCAACTCTTTGTGACCCCATGGGCTGTAGCCTGCCAGGCTCTTCTGTTCATGGGATCCTCCAGGCAACAACACTGGAGTGGGTCGCCATGCCCTCCTCCAGGGGATCTTCCCAATGCAGGCATTGAACCTGTGTCTCTTGCGTCTCTTGCATTGGTGGGTGGGTTCTTTACCACTAGCACCACCTGGGAGTCACCCCCCAACCCCCCGCCAAGAAGTACTGGGAATAAAAACCAGCTTCCTGTGTACCCTTTACTTACCAGGACCTAGGACAAATATGTGCATTTGTGTGTGTGTGAATGGGAATGTATTACAAGCCCTTAACAAGCTTGTCTCACCTCCACACACACTGGTGTTTCGAAGGCTCAGTGTGTTTCACGCTTATCATCAAATGCCATCTCGCTTGATGTAGAGAAAACAAATAGTAATTGAGTTCCTCCTCCTGCTTCCATCTCTGAACTGGGCCTACAGAATGGTATTTGGGGATTCACCTCAGAGGTGTTCATCACTCAGAAAAACCCGTAAAAATTCCTGATACGATGCTCTGCCCTTTTCCTGAAACACATATTTGAATTTTTTCCTGCAAAGTGTGATTTATTTATCTGCTGAGTGAACTTAACTGACAGCCCAGCAAGCACGTGATAGCGGAGTTTTGTTGCAGGACAGCACCTCTTAAGAGAGAATCAAGACTCGATTCCTTTGTTGGAAACAAGAAGTCCTGAAATGTATACTGTTTGCTGGATTGGAAATGGCAACGTAGAGAGAGTCAAGAGGACTTCAGGTTAAATGTGGATGATTACATGTAAATGTGTATCTTCTCTCCTGCTTGAAGAGTCACTGAGACCGAGGAAGGAAATTTATAAAGTGGAAACTAATGAGAACCAAGAGAACAAAACAAGAGGCAACAGGAGGCAAAAGATGGTAGCAGGTACTTGGGAAATGGGGGCGGATGAAGGAGCAGTGACCGAGCAAAGTAGAGGGAGTTATGTGCTGGGCGCCTGCTGATGCAGGTACCGCATGAGTTAGATGGCCAGCATCTTCGGAAGCAGGAGAGAGGCGAGGACTGAGTGCAGGCAGGGACTGGCTGCCGGAGACACTGTACTATGCATCTGGACTCAGCTCTTTTTCCAGTCCTCAAAGCCAGGTGTTTTCTCCCCCAACTGCCCCAACACACACACATACCCAACACACACACATGCATACGCATCCATATTCACACGAAAGTTATTTCTTGGAAAAACTTCATCTCAGGATCAGAACCTGTGATGGAACTGAACCACAAAATGGAACCATATATAGCAGAAAAAGCGGGTGAGGGTAAGGCTGAAAATGGGGGTGGGGGAACCAAGTGAAAGCCGGCAGAACTGAGGGGACCAGTCCTCACATCTCCACAGACTGGCGTATAGCCAAGTAAGAGATGCAAGGATTTGCCAGCAAAGAACCTAAACAGCTATAGAGGAGAGACTTGCAGCTATTGATACTTGACGATCCTGAAACGTTGATGTTCAGTTCACTGCTCAGTCACCCTATGGTAAAGACGGCCAGTCAACAAGCCCCACTTACACAAAATAGAAATGTTAGTGCCTCCTCCAAATATTGCCTGATATTTGAGGAAAATCTTCAGTATGAAAGACTGAGGCCAAAATAACAAACAGAAGAAAGGAACTGGGATGAGAGTGACATGAGTGGAAAAAGAAATGCTGGAAGGAAACACACATACATTGACCTCAGGGAGATGTAATGATATATTGCTCCTCTGCTTTGGGACAGGAACAATCAATGGAAAAAAGAACATGGTTGCTAAAATTAAAAAAAAAATTTTTTTTTGTGCTTCAGTAAAATTAAAAATTTAAATCAAAGTTTTGAAAACAAAATTTAGGAAATATTCTAGAAGACAATACAAAGAAAATTCAAGAAAAATATAAGAAATTAGAACTCCAGTATAATATTAAAAATTTTCAACATGTAGAAATTCCAGAAGAAAAGGGAGAAATTAAGCAGTAATACCAAAAATTTGCCCAGCACTGAACAAACATCAATTACCAGGTTAAATTGGCTCATTCAATGCCTAACACAGTGAATAAAAGAAAAGCTACACCAAATACAGTAAGATAACATTTCAGATATCAGATATACAGAGAAGATGCTAAAATCAGAATGAAGTTAGACCAGAAGACAACAAAAGGATATCACAAACATTCTTGAGGAAGCATGCCTTCACCTTCACATTCCAAGTCCTTCTAGGTCTTGATCAAATGAGAGAGTAGCATTAACAATATTTTCAGATATACAAGGACTCAGAAATTTTACCTCTCACGCTGGAAGATATGCTCTTACTAAACAAGGTAGTAAACAAGGAAAGCTCAAAATGTGAAATCAAGAAACAGACCATTGAGTATAAAGATGAGATGGAGAGAGGTCCCATAATGTCAAAAGAGCTGGCCTAAAAGACAACTGCTCAGATTTGGGCAGGAAGATGAGGGGTCTGGGAAAGGGTTGGAACTGACCAAACCTGCATGTGTGCTAAGTCACTTTGGTCATGTCCAACTCTTTCTGACCCTATGGACTACAGCCTTCCAGGCTCCTCTGTCCATGGGGATTCTCCAGGCAAGAATACTGGAGTGGGTTACCATGATCTCCTCCAGGGGATCTTCCCGGCCCAGGGATTGAACCCATGTGTCTTATGTCTCCTGGATCGGCAAATGGGTTCTTTACCACTAGCACCACCTGGGAAGCCCCTGATAAACCCTCATGCGAACCAAGTGTGCAACCAAATGCATTTGACATTGTGGAGAATTGTGTGTATGTGTGTGTCTGTTCGGGGAGAGGTGTAGGGAAGAGTTACTGATTGATCCATAAGAAAATTAATTTTTTAAAAAGACGACATAAACTCCAGGAGAAACAAAAAGTTATATAAGAAAGGAAACTCTGCTTAACAGAGAACAATATGCTTGTAGTCATAACATATAAACACACAGTCTGACTTACCCAAAAAATGTGGACAGAAATACCTTTGAAGGATAGACATATAAGTGAAACTTAGTATGTCAGCATCTGCGAGGACTGTGGGTGACCTTTATCTACTGGAATGCAAGTAGTCAGTGTCTCAAACTGATGCATGAAAAGATAAAATCAGTCCATATTGAAATTAAGGAGGTATAGTCTAGAAAAAACAGCTGAGTGAATCAAAAGTAGTTGCTATTGAGAAGCAGAACAGCTATTTTCTTTTATAAGCCCTTTTCTACAATTTGGCTTTTCAACAATATTTATATATTGCTTTGATAAAAATCAAAACTCATTAAAAAGTTAAGAGCATGGATACAAATTTTTTAAAGGTATTGAATAGGTCTGGGCTTCCCTGGTGGCTCAGTGATAAAGAATCTGCCTGCAAAGCAGGAACTGGAGTGGCCGCAGGTTTCATCCCTGGGTCAGGGAAGATTCCCTGAAAGAGGAAACCAACCCACTCCAGTATTCTTGCCTGGGCAGTCCCGTGGACTGAGGAGCCTGGTGGGCTACAGTCCATGGGGTTGCAAAGAGATGGACATGTCTGGAGTGACGGAGCATACACACAAGCATTGAATAGGCCTATGCAGTTGATAACTGGTTCTTATCTACAACACAGACGTCTGGAATAAATTAAAAAGTAGAATATGCTATATATTTTTAAAAAGTGTCACTTAAACTATTTAGTCATATTTTGGTAAATTTTATTGGGGGCCAGAAGCAGAGAGTATGTTATAATGACTCTTTTACATTTGGAAATTCTTGAGGATCTCTGATTATATCTCAGCAATGTCAAAGATTTATTGAACTAAATCCAAACTAACAAAGCAAACAAATTATGAAGAGATTTTTTGGCATCAGCAAGAATTCATTCGGTTTTTGAAGTGTTTGTGAGGATTCCTTTAAATAGCAACCTCCTCTGGTACACTGAAGTGTTAGTAGATATCAACCTCTAGCAAAGAATCTAGGGAAGATCAAAAGAAGAGATACTTAAATCTAAAGAGCTCGAAGTTGCTACTGGTGGTCCTTGATTTCTAAGAAGATAAGATAAATCAGCGCTGGCACTGCAGTGTGAGTTCACAGGAAGAGACTTCCTGCACCAAAGTCTGACATCTGTGCTGCTGTGAGGAGAGACCCACTGCTTTATTAAGCAGGGTGCATATTTACAGCTGCTGAGTGTAGTGACCAAACAGGTGAACTCTTCTCAGCTTGACTTGGAAGCTGCTGAGATTAAGAAACTTCCAAACCACTGAAAACATTTTTTTTTTTTAAAGGAAGAAAAATAAGTCCCCTTGAACAGTGCTAAAGGTGAATTTTATGTCACTTTTGAAAATTTTCTGACCCTTCTTGTTGCAAAAGTAATGTAACTTGAGAGAGCTGCCTTAACTGGCAGGAGAGTAGCAACCTGTGCTGTCTTGAGGGAGTAACGTAAAGGGTAGGTCATCTTGCAGCCTCATTAGGCCAGGCTCGCTAAGACTGGGTCCCCAAGGCTCTGTATGAGTGGATAACAACAACCAGCCCCTTTTCTCTCACTTGAGCCTGAAAATTCATCCCCAAGTAATAAGAGCACAGCGCCAGCTAAAGAGCAAAGCTGAGATCAGCTCCCTGGCAGTGCACTTTTATCTTCTTTGTAGAAAGACATCATCTGCTGGACTATCGGTGCCTCCAGTGAGTCCAGATGTCTACTGTCTCCTTCACCACCCCACCCCAACCCCCCACCTGCAGGTGAGGCTGATGCATCCAGTTTCCTGAGTGTTTGGGGAAAAGAACAAGAAAATTGAAGCAGGCAGTCTCTTTTGTTGACATTCCAGAACAGAAGGACATTTCAGTCTTTAAGGCATCTCACCAGGGAGAGAAGATTCCAGTGTAGCAGGAGGGAGGCTGGCAGTGTTCTGCAGCAGATTTAGATTTATGCAAGGCCAGTGAGGAACAGCTGCTGCCTCTGTCAGTGCTGAAAGGACACGGGAGCCCCGAGCAGCAGCTGGGCAGCCTCTTCCTATAGGGAACTTAGGAGACCAAGCCTTTTTTCCCTGTGAACCTGGGAATGCCCCCTCCCCCACTTTCCTTGCTAATTTCAAAGGCCCTCATGGATGACAAAGCCAGCAGCCAAAGGTTGCTGAGAAACTTCAGCAAAAGAAGAGCTTGAATGATTCAGGATGATGATTCCTTCTCCTTTGACTGCTGGGTGTTAGTAACAGTCACTGCTTCATGGAGTTGTTGGGAGGATTAAAGGAGCTATTAATTAAATGGAAGACGGTTAGAAGAATGTGTGACCCAATTAGTGTTAGCCATCTTTAATAATAGTAGTCCTGGTAGTATTTGAAAGATCAATGAGAACGTGAGAGATGAAATTGTACTTTGTCTAAGGAGGCAGTTGGCTGACTGGATGACTGGATATTATCTGATGGAAGTGTAATTTTGTTTTTTTATTTTTATTACTCTAGGAGGTGTGTCAAAAAGAATCTTGCTGCAATTTATGTCAGAGTGTTTTGCTCTAGTTTTCCTCTAAAAGTTTTATAGTGTCTGGCCATACGTAGTAAGGTCCCTCATCCATTTTGAAATTATCTTTCTGTATGGTGTTAGGAAGACTTCTAATTTCATTCTTTTACATGTAGCTGTCCAGTTTTCCCAGCACCTCTTATTAAAGAGTCTGTTTTTTCTCCATTGTCTATTTTTACCTCTTTGGGCAAATATAAGATATCCATAGGTGTGTGAGTTTATCTAAGAGATTTCTATCCTGTTCCATTGATCTCTATTTCTGTTTTTCTGCTGGTACCATAAATGTCTTGATTACTGTAACTTTGTAGTATAGTCTTAAGCCAAGGAGCTTGATTCCTCCAACTCTGTTTTTCTTGCTGAAGAGTGGTTTGGCTAATCAGGATCCTTTGTGTTTTCATACAAATTGTACACTTGAAAAAAAGATTATTTATTTTATTTTTGCCTGTGCTGAGTCTCCTCTGCTGCGTGGGCTTTTCTCTTGCTTTGGAGAGCAGGGCTGCCCTTCATTGCAGTGCTCAGACTCCTCACTGCGGTGGCTTCTCCTGTTGCGGAGCACGGGCTTTAGGGCTCGTGGGCTTTGGTAGTTGCAGCTCCCAGGCTCTAGAGCTCAGGCTGGGTAGTTATGGTGCACAGGATTAGTTGCTTCTTGGCATGTGGGGTCATCTCGGAGCAGGGACTGAACCTGTGTCTCCTGCACTGGGGCAGATGGATTCTCTACCACTGAGCCACCAAATTTAGGGAAGCCATACATTTTTTTGGTCCCAGTTCTGTGAAAAATGCCATTGGTAATCTGATAGGGATTGCACTGAATCTATAGATTACTTTGGGTAGTATAGTCATTTTCACGATATTGATCCATTGAAGTCAAGCGTCACAGATCTGAATGAGGATTTCTGCATTGGAGGAAATGGTTCAACAGAGACCTGCCAATGAAACCTAGAAAAGGTTATAGAAACTGGACGCATCAGAAGTTGGGTATTGAATACAGGTTTCATTGAGCGTCAGAGAATAAATGTTATTAACTTATTCATTTATGAATATTTTGGAGACTTTGGGTGAAAGCCTTCTTGAATAGTTGAGAATATTGAGGGGCAAGGTTAGATCAACTTTTCCTAAGGACATGCCTCCCAAGAAAGTAGGAGGCCCTCAGAAAGCCTTTGTACTTTATTACATGCCATCTGCTCTTATGAAAAGAAGGCTAAGATAAAAAACCACATGATAACCTCAACAGATGCAGAAAAAGCCTTTTGACAAAATTCAGCACCTGTTTATGATTAAAACTCTCCAAACAATGGGTATAGAAGGAACCTACCTCAACATAGTAAAGGCCATATATGATAAGCCTACAGCAAACATTATTCTCAATCGTGAAAAACTGAAAGCATTCCCCCTAAAATCAGGAACAAGACAAGGGTGTCCACTTTCACCACTGTTATTCAACACAGCTCTGGAAGTCTTAGCTACAGCAATCAGAGAAGAAAAATAAATAAAAGGAATCCAGATTGGAAAAGAAGTAAAGCTCTCACTGTTAGCAGATGACATGATAATGTACATTAAAAGCCCTAAAGATACTATCAGAAAATTTACTCAAGCTAATCAGTGAATTTAGCAAAGTCACAGGATGCAAAATCAATGCATAGAAGTCACTTGCATTTCTATATACTAACAATGAAAAATCAGAAAGAGAAATTAAGGAATCAATCCCATTCACCATTACAACAAAAAGAATAAAATATCTAGGAATAAACTTACCTAAAGAGTTGGACACGACTGAGCAACTGAACTGAACTGAAGGAGACAAAAGAACTGTACACAGAAAATTAAGATACTGATGAAAGAAATCAAAGGTGACATAAACAGATGGAGAGATATTCCATGTTCCTGGGTAGGAAGAATCAATATTGTGAATCTACAGATTCAATGTGATCCCTATCAAATTACCAATGACATTTTTCACAGAACTAGTCTTTAGGATGGACTGGCTGGATCTTCTTGCAGTTCAAGGGATTCTCAAGAGTCTTCTCCAACACCACAGTTCAAAAGCATCAATTCTTTGGTGCTCAGCTTTCTTTATAGTCCAACTCTCACATCTCTCATACATGACTATTGAAAAACCATAGCTTTGACTGGATGGACCTTTGTTGGTAAAGTAATGTTTCTGCTTTTTAATATACTGTCTAGGTTGGTTATCATTTTTCTTCCAAGGAGAAAATGTCTTAATTTCATGGCTGTAGTCACCATCTGCAATGATTTTGGAGCCCCCAAAATAAAATCTCTCACTGTTTCCACTGTTACCCTATCTATTTGCCATGAAGTGATGGGGCCAGATGCTATGATCTTAGTTTTCTGAATGTTGAGTTTTAAGAGTTTTAAGAGTTTCACTCTCCTCTTTCACTTTCATCATGAGGCTCTTTAGTTCTCTGCTTTCTGCCATAAGGGTGGTGTCATCTGCACATCTGAGTTTATTGATATTTCTCTCAGCAGTCTTGATTCCAGCTTGTGCTTCATCCGCCCAGCGTTTCTCATGATGTACTCTGCAGAGAAGTTAAATAAGCAGGGTGACAATATACAGCCTTGACGTACTCCTTTTCCTATTTGGAATCAGTCTCTTGTTCCATGTCCAGATCTAACTGTTGCTTCCTGACTTGCATACAGTTTTCTCAGGAGGCAGGTCAGGTGGTCTGGTATTCCCATATGTTTAAGAATTTTCCAGAGCTACATGTAAAAGAATGAAATTAGAACACTTCTTAACACCATATACAAAGATAAACTCAAAATGGGTTAAAGACCTAAATGTAAGACCAGAAACTATAAGTCTGAGAGGAAAACATAGGCAGAACACTTGATGACATAAAGCAAGATCCTCTATGACCCACCTCCTAGAGTAATGGAAATAAAAACAAAAGTAAACAAGTAGGACCTGATTAAACTTAAAAGCTTTTGCAAAGCAAAGGAGATCATAAACAAGGTGAAAAGACAACCCTCAGAATTGGAGAAAATAATAGTAAATGAAACTATGGATAAAGGATTAATTTCCTTTGGCCACAAGGCATGTGGGATCTTAACTTCCCCACCAGGGATCAAACCTGCACCCCATGTATTGGAAGGTGACGTCTTAACCTCTGGACGGCCAGGGAAACCCTCTTGTTTATGTTTTGATAGTACCCCTTCACCCAGAATGAAGGCCAGATGTTTAGTTCTTAAACATTCTGAAAGGAACAGTTCTTTAGTGGTGAAAAGAGTCAATAAAGAGTAGGGTACCTTCCAGGAGAGGTGTATTTGCATTCCTTCAAATTTTAGGTGAACCTGATTCCTATGTGATAGAGGTATACTTTCAAGCATGATAGCCTAGTTGTCCATCAACCTTTCTCTGCTTGGGGGTTGGAAAAGGAGGAGGAATTGTACATAGGTAATTCAAAATAAGCAGGAGTTTGTTTGACTGATATCTGGAAAAAACTCATAGAAAATTAACTATTGTCCATGGCAGGGCAGTAGGAGACAGGAGCAGTGGTTGGCCTGAAAAAGTGACCTTGGTATAAAAACTTGCCAGAAGCAGTGTACAAAGTGGATAATCCACTGGTGAGTAACCAGTGACTGAAATGCAGCAGTAAGACTGCAGCTGCAATGAAACAACCGAAGTGATTTTTTAAAAAAGAAAACAAATTGGCTTCAGCCTCCTAAAATAGGCATTTCAAACTAGAGGTGGCTCAATGGTAAAGAATTCGCCTGCCGATAAAGGAGACTCGGGTCCAGTCCCTGGATCCTGAAGATCCAGAGGAGACGGAAATGGCTACCCACTCCAGTTTTCTTGCTGGGGAAATCCCATGGACAGAGGAGCCTGGCGGGCTACAGTCCATGAAGTTGCAAAGAACTGGACACAGCTGAGCACAGTGCAGCTAGCTAGTCTAATTCATTCGTAAATTCATATAAAGGAAACTATTGATTTAATGACCTCAGGAGGTTAACACAAGCCTTGCTCTGGCTTTTTCCTTCTCGCTGTTCTATTTGTTGCAAAACTGTGGTCTCTGAATTGCTGATTAGGAATAGCTTTGCTTTTAATGGCTTAGAATCCTCCCCATACTGTGGCCTTGATGCTGAGAAATCCCTGGTATTATAATGCCTTTGGACCCTTCTGAATCTCTGAGCCATCAGTGTGTGCAGTCCTGATTCCTGGACTTTTCTACTATAATCATTCTCAATCCTGAAACACAGGCACTGGGTCTTCAGAGGCCAGACTGGATCAGACTGCCCATATTTAGACCTTGGCACTGAATCCTGGCTCTATATTTACTGATTGGGCTTGAAGATACCTAGATTTCCTCATGCATGAAATAAGGGAAAATAATAGGATACTTGTAAGATCTCACTGTAAATACACACACACACACAGAGAACAGTGCCTAATGAAAAGAGTTCCTTAATGCTAATTACTCATATTATTAGGGATATATGCTTATAGTTTAGTTACTTTTCTTTAATTCCTTTCTTCCTTTTTTTCTCTTCTTCTTCCTTCTTTTATTAAGATTCTCCCTTGTAGTTTCTTTTTCCTTATTGCCATCATTAATCTTCATCCTGACACTAGTGTTATTGTATCCAAAGAACAGGCTATAGATCCACTTTATTATAAATAAATAATAGCAAATAATATGGTGCTATGTATGGTGGAGAGTGGAGTGTAGACAGGGTCAGTGTTAGTACTTAGATGATTCAAAGGCTAATGAATATACCTTCTTAACAACCCCTGGCCCAGAAGGAAGGTGGGTGGAGGCAGGTGCAAGAGAGGGGAGGCGTGAAAGAGGAGGAAGGAGGGAGAAGGTGGGAGGAGAACAGGGTGAAGAAGAGCCACAGAAAACCCTGAGGGAGGCATAACCCACAATGTCCAGAACATAAGCATGAGTTGTTTCCCAAAGTGCTTTACCACCTTATCATGGGCAGAATTTACCCTTGATCATAAGCACTACCGTAGTTAACACCAAAGTATAAATATGTGCATCAGGAAAACCTCCTTCTGTATGAGTGAGTGAGATGGAGACCAAGAGAACAATGGAAGCTTTAGGGGAATGAGATGAGCAGGTTGATACAATATCAGCTAATGCGGTAAATCTGACACAGATGGAAAGAGCACTGACTCACAGGAGGAAAGTCAGAAACCATTCCATCTTTGGGGTGGGGAACAGCCACATCATCTTGGTCATGACAAGCTACAGTGTGTCTTGGCTGGATGGCATCAATGAGACTGAAAAAGCCTTATTTTGGTTTTTAGGTGACACCGCGGACTGCCGAGTGAAACGTTTTCATCTGGAACTGGGGAGATGGATCTGAAACCCAGAAAAACTGACCCATTTTTAAAGATAGTGGAATGCGCTCCCTGGCTGGGAGAGGGGTCGAGAGATGGACAGCCAGGTTGGGACTAGGACTTGTGTTATCCCACTAAGCTTCAGCATGCTTCATCAGCCTCCAGACAAGAGTGTGCACTTTATCCTCTCTCGCTTATAGCCTGGCCGTGTGACCTGACCCTTGGCAGGAGGGTTTGGGTTCTGGCCCATCTCACCCTGGAACTTCGGAAAACTGCTTACCCCTTCAACAGCTCAGCTCCCTCGTCTGCAAAAGGGTGATGGAAGAATCCCTTCAGATCAGGTTGGTGTCATTAAATTATTTGCTGTTGACTGTGCTGGGTCTTCGTTGCTGCGCAGACTTTTTCTCCAGTTGCGGTGAGTGAGGGCCTCTCTACTGGGGCGCGTGGCTTCTCACTGTGGAGCCTTCTCTCGTTGCAGAGCTCGGGCTCTCGGGCTCGCTGGCTGCAGTCGTTGCGGCTTGCAGGCTCTGGAACACAGGCTCAGCAGGCGTGGCGCATGGACTTAGTTGCTTTGGGGCTGTGGGATCCTCCCCCATTAGAGACTCAGCCTGGGTCTCCTGGATTGGCTGGCAGGCTGTTGACCACTGAGCCACCAGGGAGGCCCAGGTTAGGGTTAAAAAAATGGTGTCCTCTGGAAACCTGTCAAGGACAACTGTCTGAGGGGATGGCCAGCGTGGGAATAGGTTGTTTCGGTTTTCCTTACCTCCCGCCCGCCGCCACCAGCCCCACCACCATTGAGAGCAGCTTTTTCTTCCGTGAACTATGTGTTTGCACTGCAGGGCAATATTCGGTCTGCAGATGGCTTTCCAAGGCTAAGATTGAAAACCCATCCGTGTCGGCCGTCTTCTGCCTCTTACTTTCTCTTTCTGTTTCTCACGGGGTGACGTGAGAGTATGCTGTGCTGAAGACATGGTGGGAAGAGGGCCCGGATAGAAATGAATTGGAAAAAGTGGGGGTTACAGGGGCTTTGGCTGAAGGAACCTGCAGCGCGTACTTGGGAGGAGGTGAGGAAAGGTCTGCGTCTTGCTCGACGGGATGGTTCTCCCCCTCGCCTCCTTCCCAGTGGTGTCTCTCAAATGCAGAATTAATCCCTCCTGCTTCCAATTATGGGCAGAATACAGTTTGGAGCACCTATTTCTTTCTTTTTAAAAAAATTTTTATTTTTACTTTATTTTACTTTACAGTACTGTATTGGTTTTGGCATACATTGGCATGAATCTGTCATGAGTGTACATGAACACCTATTTCTTACTAAGAGTGTGCCATGTAGTCTGTACAAGGACAGTGATAAAAATAGGTGCTGTTAATCGCCCTGTTTGGGATTCACGTTACAGCACTGAGTCGCTGCAGGGCTGGTTGCTGTAAAGTCCAGCTCTCTCTCTTTTTAAGTTATGTATTTATTTACATTTGGTTGCACTGGGTCTTCAGTGCTTCACATGGGCTTTCTCTCGTTGCAACCAGTGGGGGCTACTCTTCACTGGGGTACACGGCTTTCTCAGTGTCGGGGCTTCCCACGTTGCAGAGCACAGGCTCTAGGGACTGTGGGCTCAGGTAGTCGTGCCCAGTGGGGCCCAGGCTTAGTTGCGCCAAGGCATGTGGAATCTTCCCAGACCAGGGATCGAACCCGCTTCCTCTGCACTGGCAGGCAAATTCTTACGTGCTGTGCCACTGGAGAAGTCCTGCTGAGCTTTCTTTCTCTCCAGGTGATGGCAGAGGTTCAGATAGTAGCACATTTTTGTTGATATAATGGGTTTACATTGAAGAAATTACTGGCATTCAAAATACGTGGATTCTGGAAATCTCATAAATATTGTGGAAACCCCTCTTGTCTTTCTATAGAGCATAGCAATCCAGGGAACTCGGCAGTCTGAACTCGTCACAGAGGGACCCGCAGCTTGATTCTGAAGCTGCCCTTCGTCTGGCAAGTGTTTCTGCAATTGCCTGATTCATCCTCTAAAATTAACAGAATCTCTGCTTCCAGAACACTGCAGCTTTGGTTTATGCAATGGCATGGTCCGAATAAAAGGGCAAAGTTCTGGGAGTTCATCCAGGTTATAGAGCAGGTTTATGCCTCTTTTGTCCCTTTGCCAGCTTTGGTTTAAGGCCTGTTTCTAATAGAACCTGGGAGCAAAGTTTTAGGAGCAGAAACATACACATTTCTGTAAGCAATTTACACATTGCTACTCAAACTGTGATGGATGCAATCAGCAGCATAGTTTTTCCCTGGGAGTTTATTAGAACTATAGAATCAGATCTCCCCCAGACCTATTGAATCAAAATCAGTATTTTAATGGGATCCCAGGCATTCATGCACGTTCTGTTATAGACTTCACCTACCTTGGAGTTTTAGTCGTTGATACCAAAACAGTCCGTTAATTGTGAAGCATGAGATTGACTTAGGCCAGTTTGCAACAGAAAGCAAGGAGAATTCCCAAGAGTTTTATGATGGGATCTTTCTGCAAGGAGCTAGGAAAAAAGAGGGGAAGAAAAGCAGGGATAGAAATAAAGCTTAGCTGAGGATGTGAACTCGCAGGCTTCCATAGACAAGCTCAGTAAGGGAGACGAAAAGCAGGGGTCACAGGGGACCACTGAGAACTGGAGAATGCATGCCTCTTTCAAACTCAGCTGCCACTGCTCCGATCTGGATGGTTGCTGCCCTGAAATGTGGGCTCAGCGTTGTCAGACCTTCTGACTGTTTTCAAGAGCCTGGAATATACATTTTAATGGAGAATTCCCTGATTTTTATTCAATGAGGTCCAGTAGACTAAATATAATTCTCTCAGCTAATAACAACTGAGTGTACTCAGTCACTCCTTAAATGGGCTGTGGCGAGTCATTTCTTCTCTCTGTATTTCTATGTGTGCATCCCTTCCATGGGTTATTATTAGAGAACATGTAATTTTCCACATACATTAGGATAATAACCATGTGCTTGGGAGAGAGACCTGAGCCAAAGGCTTTGAGAATATATCCCTGGTTTCATTTGGAGGTGATAGCCCTTGGAAAGCCCATTCCCTGCAGTTTTCTAACGGGGTCTCAATTTTCTAATGGTGAATCTGAGGGTTTCACACTATTTAATCCATTGTGAACTAACCTGTTCTTTGCAGTTTGAGGGCATATAGTTGACTTCAGAGTTGAGGTGTTTGATAGCCTTTTATTTCTCTAGAGAGATGCCAGGCATTGGGGGAGCAGTGGGAAAAGGTGGAAGGCCTCAGAACCGCCAGCTGAGTGTAGTGAGCAGCTGCCCTGGGGACGTGCCTCATAAGGGAATCATTTTCAAGATGTTGTCTAAAGATCCCCTGTATTAAAATAACCTGGGGTGCAGTTTTGAAATGCAGACTCCTAGGTCTACAGGAGTAGATAGATGCAGACTCCTGCAACTACAAAGCTGCTAAATAAAAATCCAGGGAATGAAGCCATGGAAAAAAGTCTGACAGATACTCCAGATCATGTGTATGTATATTAAAATTTTAGAGCAATAGTGTTTCAGTGAGATAATGCTAGGTGGTATCTGATTGTTCTTCATTTCTACTGAGCATAGAGTAAAAAGAGAAGCACCTATCTACTGTGAAAAGAATGAAGGTGTGTTGGAAAGGGCAGTAGGACTGAGATGCTTGACAGATAGTACCGTGCCATCGAGAGAGCACCCTGACTTAGACCGGGCACCTGTGTTGCGCAGTAAGCCAGTTCTCTAAGGGGAATAATGCTCGAACTTGTAGTGTCTCCCTACTTCTGTCGTATAGATGCTCCCACCATGGCCAATGTCTTGCCACCAACCTGTCGTCACTGAATGAGAAGTTGGGCGGGAACATGAAAAGCTTGCTTTCATAAGCCTGTGCCAGCTGGCTCCAGCTGACCACAGACAGCTCCTCACAGAGCAGCCCTAGAGGGAAATGGAAGTGCAGGGAACAGTGATAACGCTTCATAAAGGAAAAAAAAAAATTTTTATTTCTCTAGAGAGATGCCAGGCATTGGGGGAGCAGTGGGAAAAGGTGGAAGGCCTCAGAACCGCCAGCTGAGTGTAGTGAGCAGCTGCCCTGGGGACGTGCCTCATAAGGGAATCATTTTCAAGATGTTGTCTAAAGATCCCCTGTATTAAAATAACCTGGGGTGCAGTTTTGAAATGCAGACTCCTAGGTCTACAGGAGTAGATAGATGCAGACTCCTGCAACTACAAAGCTGCTAAATAAAAATCCAGGGAATGAAGCCATGGAAAAAAGTCTGACAGATACTCCAGATCATGTGTATGTATATTAAAATTTTAGAGCAATAGTGTTTCAGTGAGATAATGCTAGGTGGTATCTGATTGTTCTTCATTTCTACTGAGCATAGAGTAAAAAGAGAAGCACCTATCTACTGTGAAAAGAATGAAGGTGTGTTGGAAAGGGCAGTAGGACTGAGATGCTTGACAGATAGTACCGTGCCATCGAGAGAGCACCCTGACTTAGACCGGGCACCTGTGTTGCGCAGTAAGCCAGTTCTCTAAGGGGAATAATGCTCAAACTTGTAGTGTCTCCCTACTTCTGTCGTATAGATGCTCCCACCATGGCCAATGTCTTGCCACCAACCTGTCGTCACTGAATGAGAAGTTGGGCGGGAACATGAAAAGCTTGCTTTCATAAGCCTGTGCCAGCTGGCTCCAGCTGACCACAGACAGCTCCTCACAGAGCAGCCCTAGAGGGAAATGGAAGTGCAGGGAACAGTGATAACGCTTCATAAAGGAAAAAAAAAAATATATATATATATATACACCATATTCCATATTCATGTATATACAGCACATATATATACACATATCATATATGTGTATTCATGTACCATATATATGCATACACACACACACACCATTTTAAATGGTATATATGGACTGCCCTGGTGACTTAGACAGTAAAGAATCTGCCTGCAATGCAGGAGACCTGGATTCAATCCCTGGGTTGGGAAGATCCTCTTCTTATATATGGTGTATATATGTGTATATATATGTATATATATACACACACACACACCATACAGTAAAACCACATGAAAATTTGCACTAAATCCCAGTGTAGTGCTTCAGATAGCTAGGCTGGACTGGGTGGATGGCTCCTTTACCTTAATGAAGTTGATATACACACCTGGGCTAGGCTTCCCAAAATGTCCATGTGAGTCACCGGTGGATCTGCTTAAAGAGCAGATTCTGGTTTAGTCGGCTCTGGAACGTGGCCAGAGAGAGTTTGTGTTTCTAACAGGCTCCCAGGTGAGACGGCTGATGCTGGTCCGTGGACTGCTTTGAGAATGTCAGCCGAGAGTTAAAGCAGGTTAAGTCATTTTGCTTCTTTTCCTTGAACACTAACCAAAGCCTCAAAGCTTATACTCCAAAGGGGTTGAAAAGCCGTACCCTAGTTAGCACCGGAGGAAATGGAGATAACGAACTCCAAACGTGAGAAAAATTGTCCTGGTATTTGGTCAGCCAGTTCCACAGTGTTCTTCCTCAGGAAGAGAGTAATTGGAATGGGGAGAAAGATTTCTTTTGCCTAGAGACCAAAATCAAAGGGCAGCTCCCTGCTTGTGTGGGTGACTGAAAATGGACATCAAGAACAAAAGCTGGCTCTGAAATCTGCTTTGCAAGAGATGGCTGCAAACATGATAAGTGACATAATAAACAGCACAGACATAATAAATCAGTTGCTTATAGAGGTCATATTAGATTTGGGAGGACCAGGGGCATCCACTGTGTTTAGGGGTTCTGCCTGATGTCCCTTTTTCATATGTACCACTTTAGTGTTCCTAAAGAATCTTTGAAAGATTAGCACTGGCTTTTGGAGCCAAGAAAACCATTCTTGCTAGTGAAACAATAGGTCTCTCTCTTTCGATGTCTGGACAATAATGGAGCGAGTGTATTTGAGTTTTCCTGGGTGTTAAACATGTGGTAGTTACTTCACTTAATTTTTCTTCAAATCTCTCACCAGTTATGTGGGAAAGGATTACTGTCCATATAGTCAAAGCTATGGTTTTACCAGTAGTCATGTATGATTGTGAGAGCTGGACCATAAAGAAGCACTGAAAAACTGATGCTTTTGAACTGTGGTGTTGGAGAAGACTCTTGAGAGTCCCTTGGACAGCAAGGAGATCAAACTAGTTAATCTTGAAGGAAATCAACCCTGAATATTCATTAGAAGGACTGATGCTGAAGCTCCATCCTTTGGCTGCCTGATGTGAAGAGACAGCTCATTGATAAAGACCTTGATGCTGGGAAAGATTGAAGGCAAAAGGAGAAGGGGGTGACAGAGGATTAGATGTCTGGATGGCATCACCGACTCAATGACTGTGAGTTTGAGCAAATTCTGGGGGATAGTGAAGGACAGGGAAGCCTGGCATGCTGCAGTACATGGGGTCACAAAGAATCAGACACGCCTGAGTGACTGAACAGCAAGAGATTACTGCCCTAATTCTTGAGTGAGAAACTGAGGCACAGTGAGATCATTCAGTGTGCCTGATGTCAAGGAACAAGTTTCAGAGCCAAAATTTAAACCCAAGTCTGTTCTGCATTTTCTGTGTATGTTTGTCCTTTTTGCTTCTTAATTGTAAACTTCTGAGAATAAGGATTATGCCTTCTCTCTTTATTTTATCATGGAATACGCAGACAGGATTGTGTCTGTGTGTGGGTCTGTTGTTTATATACACAAATATCTAAAAACAATAATACTGTGTTTCTTGGAGCTCTTCGGGACTGAGAAATGTGCAAATAAAAATGTTAAATCTACATTATTTATCTACTTATATGTTCATATAAGTCAATATGTTACAAATAATTCCAAGCTATTTTATGATTCAGTTCAGTTCAGTTCAGTTGCTCAGTCGTGTCCGACTCTTTGCGACCCCATGAATCGCAGCACGCCAGGCCTCCCTGTCCATCACCATCTCCCGGAGTTCACTCAGACTCACGTCCATCGAGTCCGTGATGCCATCCAGCCATCTCATCCTCGGTCGTCCCCTTCTCCTCCTGCCCCCAATCCCTCCCAGCATCAGAGTCTTTTCCAATGAGTCAACTCTTCGCATGAGGTGGCCAAAGTACTGGAGTTTCAGCTTTAGCATCATTCCTTCCAAAGAAATCCCAGGGTTGATCTCCTTCAGAATGGACTGGTTGGATCTCCTTGCAGTCCAAGGGACTCTCAAGAGTCTTCTCCAACACCACAGTTCAAAAGCATCGATTCTTCGGCGCTCAGCTTTCTTCACAGTCCAACTTTCACATCCATACATGACCACAGGAAAAACCATAGCCTTGACTAGGCGGACCTTAGTCGGCAAAGTAATGTCTCTGCTTTTGAATATACTATCCAGGCTGGTCATAACTTTTCTTCCAAGGAGTAAGCGTCTTTTAATTTCATGGCTGCAGTCACCATCTGCAGTGATTTTGGAGCCCAAAAAAATAAAGTCTGACACTGTTTCCACTGTTTCCCCATCTATTTCCCATGAAGTGATGGGACCGGATGCCATGATCTTCGTTTTCTGAATGTTGAGTTTTAAGCCAACTTTTTATGATTATTGCATATAATTTTCAGTATGTCACTGGTAGAATTCACTAATAATGTACAAGAAAATACATGTAGTACAGTATGTGCACATATCTGGACCAGTCAGGGAGAAGCCAACAAGCCCAAGAGCAGAATAGAGTTGGAAAAGCTCTATATCTCCCAGTGGGCATAAGACTGGAAGACACTTAAAAGCCTAGCATGATCAGATCAAGATGATAGAATGAGAGAACCCTGTGCTCACTTCCTCCTGCAGACACACCAAAACTACAAATGTTAAGGCATATAGAGTAACTATCTCTGAGAACAACCTGAAGATGAACAGAACCAATTTTCTATAACTAAGGATAAAAACAAACTGTTCTGGATCATAACAAACTGGAAAATTCTTAAAGAGATGGGAATACCAGACCACTTTACCTTCCTCCTGAGAAATCTGTGAATGCAAGTCAAGAAGCAACAGTTAGAACCAGACATGGAACAATGGACTGGCTCCAAATAGTCAAGGCTGTATATTGTCACCCTGCTTATTTAATTTATATGCAGAGTACATCATGTGAAATGTTGGGCTGGATGAAGCACAAGCTGGAATCAAGATTGCTGGGAGAAATGTCAATAACCTCAGATATGGAGATGACACCACACTTATGGCAGAAAGCAAAGAGGAACTGAAGAACCTCTTGATGAAAGTGAAAGAGAAGAGTGAAAAAACTGTCTTAAACCTCAACATTCAAAAAACAAAGGTCATGGTGTCTGGTCCCATCACTTCATGGCAAGTAGATGGGGAAACAATGGAAACAGTGACAGACTTTATTTTCTTGGGCTCCAAAATCACTCCAGATGGTGATGCAGCTACGAAATTAAAAGATGCTTACTCCTTAGAAGAAAAGCTATGACCAACCTAGATAGCATATTAAAAAGCAGAGACATTACTTTGCTGACAAAGGTCCGTCTCATCAAAACTATGTTTTTTTCATTAGTCATTTATGGATGTGAGAATTGGACCATAAAGAAAGCTATCTGTGTGGCTTCCTGTAAACCTCAAACTCAAATGACACTCAGGAGAGGGAGTTGAATAACCCACGCTCTGGAGGGAGAATCCGAGGTCCACAGCATTAGTGGTCTTCTTGACCACCTTTCGTTTGTTCAAGAGCAGAGCACTGATGCTCAAAGTTGTGGACTGCTCCCATCTGGGAAAGGGCTTTCCTTCCTTGTGTTTCTGCTTGCCATGGGGTAAGGGGTCCGTGCTTGTTGAAATGAGAGCCAGCTCTGTCAAACTCTAACCTTTGGAAGTGTGCAGACACTGTGGGTGTTGGTCCAGTTACTATTTTCTGCTTCCTTCCTGGCAAAGCCAGCCTCTGATGACAATGGCTAAAATGTTAGATACCCACTTGCCCAGTATCTCTATGGCTCCAGGTGGTCATGCCATTCATCCTTGCCAAATAGATTTAAAGAGAAGTATGTTAGGGAGTGGGGCTTC
The DNA here is from genome assembly GCA_006410675.1 of Oreotragus oreotragus. Lineage (NCBI taxonomy): Eukaryota > Metazoa > Chordata > Mammalia > Artiodactyla > Bovidae > Oreotragus > Oreotragus oreotragus. The sequence goes on along the minus strand of SJYX01021219.1, from coordinate 59,239 downwards.
CCTGGTGGTTCAGTGATAAAGAACCTTCCTGCCAGTGTAGGAGTTGGGGGTTTAATCCTTGGGTCAGGAAGATTTCCTGGAGAAGGAAATGGCATCTGGCTCTAGTATTCTTGCCTGAAGAATCCCATAGACAGAGAAGGCTGGCAGGCTACAGTCCATGGGGTAGCGAAGAGTCATACATGACTGAGCGGCTGAGCACACACAAACACACACACACATGTGTTAGGGAATTCAGGGTAAAATTTTCTTCCCTGATGAAAAGTTGTGCTGTGAACAAAGTGAAAGTAAAGTCACTCAGTCGTGTCCAACTCTTTGTGACCCCATAGACTGTAGCCTACCAGGCTCCTCTGTCCATGGTATTTTCCAGGCAATAGTACTGAAGTGGATTGCCATTTCCTTCTCCAGGGGATCTTCCCCACCCAGGGCTCGAACCCTGGTCTCCCACATTGTAGACAGACGCTTTATCGTCTGAGCCACCAAGAAGTCCTAAATCCCCTCTGTCTTGCCTGTGGTCTGGTGGTGTAAACGTGTAGTGTCTGGAATTGTAGCAGCCATCACAACACCACCACGAGGCAAGAAGCCTAAAGACTGTGAGCCAACATGTCAGGGCTGGAAGGGAAGAGGGATGAATACAGCCAGAGTCCTTGCTGTCATTGTTCATCTGCTGACCCAGCCTTGGGACCCAGACTCCTTGTTCTGGAGGGTAACTCGAAGTGTTTTTGTTTAAGCCAGTGTTGATGTTCTGTTGCTTGTTATTCAAACCATCCTAAGTGATACACAAGTTACGTAAACTCTCTGAACCTAAAATTTCTCATCTAAAAAGTGAGCTCAGCACCACCTAGGAGAATTGGGAGTAACTAAATAATTCGGTACATAAGTCACCTGGCAAAATGCCACCTCAGAAGAGATACTCAGCACATTTTAGCTAAAGGCAAAGAAAAACTGGGAGTGCGGTGCACTGTATTTGGCCAAATGGGAATATTGCCACAGCTATTTGATGAACCTTCTCATGTATAAAGTGAACATACAATGATTTTTTTTCTTTTGCTTTACATTGGTTTATGTTATTACTCTGGAGAAGAAAATAACAGCCCATTCCAATATTCTTGCCTAGAGAACCCCATGGACAGAGGAGCCTGGCAGGCTATGGTCCATGGGGTCGCAGGAGTTGGACATGACTTAGCAATTAAAGAGAGAGGTAAATATACATACCCGCATTTACATTTTTTTTTCCAACTGTCATTTTCACTGCTTAGTTGGAGAGCAGACTATTTCTTTTTCTGGGAAGGAAGGGAGATCATCACAGTTCAGTTTAAAGGCTCAGAAAACAGTCTGGATATATACAATAGCTACCCATTTAAGAACTCTTTCTACAGCTGTCGAGGCTGGTTTAACCCTCATCATATCAGGTTTTCCTGGTAACATTTTCTGAGTTTGTACAAGCTTCTGCAGACCAGACTTTAGCAGAACCTTGGACAAGATGCTCATTGATCTACTATGCAAACACTGTGAAACCCAGTTTTCCTCCCAGATGGAGGAAATACGTTCCCTGGTGAAGCTTTGTCTCTTTTGTTACCCATCTCTTTGTCCTTTCAGAAGTAGCTGCTCTCACAGACTCCTGGGTGGTTGCTGAAATTGGCTTTATTTTTCTGCTTCTTAGAAAGCAATCAACTTGTCTATGAAAATCATCTTCCATTGTCAGGCCAACAATGGCTCTTGCAGCCTCTTCTGTGTCTTCAAGTGGAATTCAAAAGGCATCGGTCTCTTCCAATTCCGAAGGGCCAGAAAGCAGCCGAGGCTCACCTCCTGAAGTACCTGATGAAAGTACTCCTGTGTCTTTCTTCCTTCTCAAGAAAGTATACAAAATGGCCCTTTCTCACTGGAAATTTTCAAGAGGGGTAGAGTAGACCACTTCTTGTATGTTCCTTTTGCCCACTTTTTTTGCAGCACACTACACTTCAAGATGCAGAGACCCACATCTTTGGTAACAGTGGCTGTGGGCTGGTCTGGCATAGGCTGGCACTGAATTGGACCAGCTTCCAAGGGAGGCAGCCCTGGGCCCCATGCCCATATTTCCTTGCAGACTGAGGTCATATGGTTGTGTGTGTGTATCAGTTGCTTAGTCATGTCCTACTCGTTGTGACCCCATGGACTATAGCCTGCTGCCCATGAAATTCTCCAGGCAAGACTACTGGAGTGGGTTGTCATACCCTTCTCCAAGGGATCTTCCCCACCCAGGAATCAAACCCAGGTCTCCTGCATTGCAGGCAGATTCTTTACAATCTGAGCCGTGAGGGAAGCCCCATATGGTTGTTCTCACCAAATGCAGAACCAGAACATGGCTTACAAAACGTATCTTTCATAACTAGTGTGAACTCCTGGAGGCCGATGCTCAGTATAGACGGTTCAAGTCTTACAACTTCTCAGCTTCATGATGGAACATGATACACACTCAGTAGAAACTGTACTTTGACTTCTCATCTCTTCTCCAGCCCAGGGGTATGTAGTGTAATACTCCCTGTGATGCGGGGCCTCTGCAGCAAGCCTCAGATCCTCGTCAACCACGTGGTCACGAGGGGAAACAACTGGTCCGCTTCTACACCCACACCACCATTCTGTTTGTCACTTTCAGTACAGAAATGCTGCTGAAGGCAGTCCACCTCCTACCAGGAGGTAAGGAGGTAAAACCCCTTCTCACTCAGTTTTGTTTTTTTTTTTCATTCTGTGGCCAGTCATGGCTTAGAAGAGCATGTCAAACACCACCCAGAGTCCTTAGAGCACAGGTCTTACTGATTTCTAGCTAACAGACCTTGCAGAGTGAAGTGCTGTGCTCTGCCAAAGAATTGCAGTCATTTGCTAGATGCATTTGGCTTCTCCTTACAGTGAAATGCCTTGAGTATGCCTGGTGGCTTCTGAGCAAGGATGTAGCTAGAGACAGGAGAAGACAGGAAAATAGGAGGAAGAAAGGGCAAAGGATGCCTGGGGGCAGGACATAAAAAGGGAAATGTTGTTAGTTCTATTTTTTGATAAGGCTTTCTTTTACCTTTCCATGACCTGCCTGTTCAAAAAATTTTCTCACTGCAGAAGGAGAAAATAAGATATAGAGTAATACATCTCCTTCTGTGAAAGCAAGCCAGATTCCGTTCTCATGTTCTAGTGAGTCAGTTCTTAATGCTGGTCCTTCCACTGCAGCTAAGGGAAGACAGTGGCCACAGCAGGAATGCTTGACATTTACTAAGCACTTGTGTGAACCAGGCCTGTGCTAAGGGCTGGACAGATATCATCACACCGAGTGTTCGTATGTCTGTCTGTCTGTAAGAGTTCAACTGATTGCTAAGGTCGAGATCTTCCAGAGGCATTCAGATTACAATACCGCACACATCAGTCTATGTTTTACCTGTTTTTGCATCTTTTATCTCATATACTGGTTAAGAATGAGGACCTCAGAGGCAGACTGAGATGTGAATCCCGTTCAAGTACTTTCTAGCTGCATGGCCTAGGACAAGTGTTTTAACCTCCCTGGGCTTCCATTTCTTGGTTTATAAAGTAGGAGAATTAATAGCTTCTATTTCATGAAGTTGTGCAGATTAAATGAATTATTACACGGGCCTGGCACACAAAATCTATCATTTTCATTGACTCTCTGTGATTCATCCTCCAAGGAAAATATAGTCATTGCTTTCAGTACTCACCTCCTTTCTCGTGTGTGCTTAAAGGTCTTGATCTATAAAGAGGGAATAGTATATGTCTCAGTGCGTGTGTGCTCAGCTGCTCAGTTGTGTCTGACTGCGGCCCCATGGACTATAGTATGGACTAGAGTACTCTAGGCTTCTCTGTCCTTGGGATTCTCGAGGCAAGAATACTGGAGCAGGTTGCCATTTCCTTGACTATGTCAAAGCCTTTGACTGTGTGGATCACAACAAACTGTGGAAAATTCTTAAAGAGCTGGGAATACCAGACCTCCTGACCTGCCTCCTGAGAAATGTGTATGCAGGTCAGGAAGCAACAGTTAGAACTGGACTGGTCCCAAATCGGGAAAGGAGTACGTCAAGGCTGTATGTTGTCACCCTGCTTATATGCAGAGTACATCAAGAGAAATGCTGGGCTGGATGAAGCACAAACTGGAATCAAGATTTCTGGGAGAAATATCAATAACCTCAGATATGCAGATGATACCACCCTTATGGCAGAAAGTGAAGAAGAACTAAAGGACCTTTTGATGAATGTGAAAGAAGAGAGTGAAAAAGTTGGCTTGAAACTCAACATTCAGAAAACTAATATCATGGCATCTGGTCCCATAACTTCATGGCAAATAGATGGGAAAACAGTGGAAATCACTGCACATGGTGACTGCAGCCATGAAATTAACAGATGCTTGTTTGTTGGAACAAAAGCTATGACCAACCTAGACAGCATATTAAAAAGCAAAGACATTACTTTGCCAACAAAGGTCTGTCTAGTCAAGGCTATGATTTTTCCAGTGGTCATGTATGGATATGAGAATTGGACTATAAAGAAAGCTGAGGCTGAAGAATTGATGCTTTTGAACTGTGGTGTTGGAGGAGACTCTTGAGAGTCCCTTGGACTGCAAGGAGATCCAACCTGTCAATCCTAAAGGAAATCAGTCCTGAATATTCATTGAAAGGACTGATGCTGAAGCTGAAGTTCCAATACTTTGGCCACCTGATGTGAAGAACTGACTCACTGGAAAAGATCTTGATGCTGGGAAAAACTGAAAGCAGGAGAAGGGGATGACAGAGCATGAGATGGTTGCATGGCATCACTGACTTGATGGACGTAAGTTTGAGTAAACTCCAGAAGTCGGTGATAGACAAGGAGGCCTGGCATGCTGCAGTCCATGGTGTCACAAAGCGTCAGACACAACTGAGTGACTGAACTGAACTGAGTGACTGAACTGAACTGAATGACTTAGGGACTTAATATATGTAAAGTATTACCCTCTATACTTTGTATGTAAAGTGTTACACCTATATTATCTGTTCACAGATTGCCTTCCATAAATGAGTTTGAACTTCTCTTGATGTCGTAGTATGGAACCTTATTCTAAGATTTTTGTTTTATCTTTAATTTTGTGCGTGCCAATCAATAATAATGCATTCATTAATGTATAAATTTACTCATTAATATGTGAATTACTTTGACCTCAAAAGTATTCTTCTTTTTCCTGCAAAAGTCTCAACTCTGTGATATATACTTATAAATACACATATATCCCAAGAACAATGAAGTGACACACCAATAAGTTAATACTAACCTCCAGATAATTTTTTAATATGTTTATTTATTTATTTATTTTTGATATAAATTATTTTAATTGGAGGTTAATTACTTTATAATATTGTATTGGTTTTGCCCAGAAGGATGGTACAGGGAGGGAGGAGGGAGGGGGGTTCAGGATGGGGAACACATGTAAAAGTATTGTTTCTTGCATCAAGTATAATGAAAAAAGAGAAATAACTTTTTAAGGCAATATGCAAAGTTGAAAGGTCATTTCCTAATCAGTGAAAACTTATGAACCAAAATGAACTTTGATTCAAACAAGAGTGAAAGTATTAGTCACTCAGTTGTGTCTGACCCCATGGACTATAGCTTGCCAGACTCTTCTGTTCATGAGATTTTCCAGGCAAGAATACTGGAGTGGATAGCGATTCTCTTCTCCAGAGGATCTTCCCAATCCAGGAATCAAACCCCCAAACTTGACCACTACTAACTGAATATCTACGATGGTCATAGTACTCTGTTGGATAGAGAAAGAAGGAAAATTAATCCAAACCCCAGAGAGCTTTCCATCTCCCCAGGCAGACAAAACACACACATGAAGCCGCGACATAAGAGCAGAAGGTAGGGCATGATTGACCTACAAGAGCACTGAGTTCAGAGATGGTGGAAATCAGTGTGAATGCTGATAGGGCTGGCGGTGGGTTCAGAGGAGCCTTGAAGAATTATTAAGGAGTTAACCAGACAGAAGACTGTGCAGGGTATCCAGGTTGAGGAAGAGGATAAGCCAGTGCTGGATTCACCAGCATGTGACATAGAAAGGCTGGAAGTAGAGCCTTCTGAAAGGGAGCTGTCAGCTACCTGGGTCGGTCCCAGGAAGGTTAGTGTTTAGAATAAAACAGCCAGGGATTGGAGACTGACAGGACAGAAGTGATAGACAGAAACAGATGGGACAGAAAAAGCTCAGGGTAGAGGGAAAGTTGGGCTTCCCAGGTGGCGCTAGTGGTAAAGAACCTGCCTGCCAATGCAGGAGACCTAAGAGGGAAGGGTTCGATCCCCGGGTCAGGAAGCTCCCCTCATCCACTCCAGTATCTTGCCTGGAGAATCCCCATGGACAGAGGAGCCTGGCAGGCTACAGTCTGCAGGGTTGCACAGAGCCAGACACGACTGAAGTGACTTAGCATGCACCAGGGGAAGAGTTAGGGATTTGCTGACAGAGAAAATGACAACGGCAATGCATCTACTTGAGCCTTGACATTCCTCAGTGCAAGGACACTTGAGTGCTGCTTTGTCGGAGACAGTTGGAGAAAGAGAGACTGCAGAGAGGGGGAAATAAATGATGATGAATTGCAACCTTTATTTTGAACTGAACTCCACATGGAGATAAGGATATCTGACATCTAGGTATTCCTTTCCCTTCTCTGTGGAGACACAAGACTACAGCCTTATTTCATCTTATCCTTGTAAATGGCCAAGTGGATTGTTAAGGGAAGCAGTGGTAGATTTAAAGTGTTTAGCTTTTGTAAATATAAACTTTCCAGTTTTTAAAAAATGAAGATGGCATCTGGTCCCATCACATCATGGCAAATAGATGGGGAAATAATGGAAACAGTGACTCTAAAATCACTGCAGATGGTGACTGCAGCCATGAACTTAAAAGATGCCTGCCCCTTGGATGAAAAGCTATGACCAATCTAGACAGCATATTAAAAAGCAGAGACATTACTTTGCTGACAGAGTTCCAACTGGTCAAAGCTATGGTTTTTCCAGTAGTCATGTATGGATGGTAGAGTTGGACCATAAAGAAAGCTGAGCACTGAAGAGCTGATGCTTTTGAACCGTGGTGTTGGAGAAGACTCTTGAGTCCCTTGGACTGCAAGGAGATCCAACTAGTCCATCCTAAAGGAGATCAGTCCTGGATGTTCATTGGAAGGAGTGATGCTGAAGCTGAAACTCCCAATACTTTGGCCACCGGATGTGAAAAACTGACTCATTGGAAAAGACCCTGATGATAGGAAAGAGTAAATGCAAGAGGAGAAGGGGACGGGAGAAAATGAGATGGTTGGATGGCATTACTGACTCGATGGACATGAGTTTGAGCAAGCTTTGGGAGTTGATGATGAACAGGGAAGCCTGGCATGCTGCGGTCCACGGTTTTGCAGAGTTGGACATGACTGAATGACTGAACTGAACTGAATATAAACTTTTCAGTTTTCACGTCTGTTAAAAAATAAAATCCATATAACATACTATTTGTCCCTTGTACAGAGAGGAAAACCAGGTCATAAGCAAGCTGAAAAATTTGCCCAAAGGAACAGCTGTGCATGATCAGTCACTCAGTTGCATCTGACTCTTTTGCGACCCTTTGGACTGTAGCCCACCAGGCTCCTTTGTCCATGGAATTTTCCAGGCAAGAATACTGGAGTGGGTTGCCATTTTCCTCCTCCAGGGGATCTTCCCAACCCAGGTATTGAACCCATGTCTCCTGAGTATCCTGCACGGCATGCAGATTCTTCACGTGCTGAGCCATCAGGGAAGCCCAAAGGAACAGCAGGTAAGCAGCAAAGCTGGGATATAGGGAGTGTGTAAGACACACACCCTTGCCAACTATTCAGCACTCAGTCTCCCAGGGTGAGAATTCTCTAAGAGCTGAGATATTATTACTCTCACGATCTAGAAGCATGAGACTCTTTACTACCTTCTCCTATCCTCTTCCTCACAAATACAGTGTCTTGTAAACAAGTAAATAACCCAGTGCTTGTGCAGAAATCCTTCAGAGGTTCAGGGGGAAAAATACATGCTCAAAACAGAAGCAAACAGGCCCAGGAAATGCCTCAAACTCTCTGACCTCACAAGGCCGACAGACTGTGTTTCTCCAACCTTGTGTGGACTGGCAAGAACAAGCAACATTTAGGAATCCATCGAAACGAGCAAGGTAATAAACACGCTCCAACTCTGGTTCATGCTTTAGTTATTTCTCACCTGGACTGCTGTTAGCACCTTGGCAGGTCCTTTCCTTTCATCCGTCTTGCTTTTACTGTCTATTCAAAACATAGAAGCACATTTATTTTTTTCTCCCCCACCAACTGTAATTCTCAAACCACCCTTTGTGCAGGCAATTACACCCGTTTTCTATTTCATCATAGAATTCAATTTAAAATTTTAGTGCCAGCGGTTCAAATACTTCATACATAGCTTCAGGTTTGGATGCTGTTCATTTACATTTATGTTTCCGTTCACACCTTGCATTCTTTAATTGATTTATTTGTTAGTGATGCCATCTGTAGGTTTTAAGTACTAAGCTTTCACAAATGACTTTTCTTCCCCTTCCCAAAGCTGTTTGGAATACTATTTCCCTCACCTTATTGCAATTAAAGCTGAGCTACATTCTTGTTTTCAGAGTGGAACATTTTTAAGGCATTGCCTTCTTGTATCTTTAGGTTGTTACAAGTCTGGGCATAGATAGTCATTTTTTAACCACAGAGATACTCTTTTCCTGTGGAACCCCTGGGAAGGAGACCTCTAGCTTGAGCTCTGTTATCTGCTCTATAGGCACCAAGAAAATCTAATTCCCTGTACTATAAAACCTGGCCATTGATTCTTTGGGTTGGTTGCTGAGCCTCTAATTTGTAAAGAAGAAATCATCTGAGAAGCCTGGAGTTTGTGTATATGGACAGCTCTCTTCCAACTTGTATTCTGTAACCTTTGAGCAAAGGGTCCTTTCTCTCTTGGTATATCCACCTCCTAACCTGGGGCCCAGAGTCTGTAGGCGATCTACAAATGGCTGTTAAATGAATAAATTATAAATGCAGGTTAGTTATTTTATCAGTCTTAAGATATGGTCATGTTCAGGATGAAACGAGGAACAAGAAGTGTCAGCTTCCTTTTGTTTTCACTCAGCCTCTCTAATGTCTTGAAATGATTATGACCTGTAAGGATAGAAGATCATGCATCAGCCTGCTTCTTCTTTGCCTCTAAAAGTTGTTGGCTAGATGGCATTCCCTCTAGAGCGAGGGCTTTTTGCCCCTGACGCATGAGAGTGTACAGTCAAAAATACCTTGGTTTCCAACCTAGAACCTATTACACAGAATGAAGTAAGTCAAAAAGAGAAAGATAAATATCATATTCTAATGCATACATAATCTAGAAAAATGGTACTGAAGAAATTACTTACAGGGCAGCAGTGGAGAAACAGACATAGCGAATAGACTTGTGTACTTGGGGAGAGGCGAGGAGAGGGTGAGATGTATAGAAACAGTAACATGGAAACTTACATTACCATGTGTAAAATAGATAGCCAAGGGTAATTTGCTGTATAGCTAAGGAAACTCAAACAGGGGCTGCGTATCAGCCCTGAGGGGTGGGGTGGGGAG
>SJYX01021219.1:34935-47567 GCA_006410675.1 Oreotragus oreotragus | reverse complement strand
GATGGGAGAATTCAAAAGGGAGAGGATATATATATATATATATATATATATACACATATATATACATACCTGTGGCTGATTCATGTTGAGGTTTGACAGAAAACAACACAATTCTGTAATGCGATTATGCTTCTATAAAAAATACATTAAAAATATCTTGGTATATAGGTGAGTTTTAGGGGGTTGTCTTAAGTTCTTTGCTCCAAATATTTAACTGTTACTGGAAAAATCAATCCTCCTAGATTATTTCCATGCTCATAAATCTACATACAGCAATGCCTCCTACCTTGGCTGAAGGTTGGAATCACTTGGGAGCTTTAAAATACATTGCTGCCTGGATCCCACTCAAGCCATCCTGATTGAATTGGCCTGGGACATGGCTTCTGCACAGGAGTTTTAACATTTTTCCAGTTGATTCTAATGTTCAAGCCAAGGTTGAGAACTACTCTTATAGAGCATTATTTTTAAATACTTAAAAAGCTAGAACTCTAAATATGGCATGAAACATTTTATATCAATACTGCTATTTTTAAGAATTTTTTATGTTAAAATACTCATGACTATCACTGAACTACCTATAAAAAAATATTTTTCCAGTGCACTTGGATATCTTGTCATTAAATGTGCATATATTTAGACCCTACCTTAGAGATTCGGATTCAGTAAACTTGCACTAAGTCCAAAATCAGCATTTTTAAGTGTCCCCCACTTGATTCCTGTGTTCACTGAGCTTGACAAGGTACTGCTTCAAAAAGGCATAAGTTAAAACAAGTAAGTTAAAACAAGGTAGTTCTGGAAAACCTTAGGCTCGTGCCACTTGATCTTGTGATCCTGTGTCATACAAGAGTAAGACCTCAAAGTACAGAGAAAATATAGGTTTACTTTTTCCCTTTAAGTTTTGAACTGTTTGGGGAATGCAAATTACATATTGACAACAGTAAGAATTTTCCCCAAAAAATGCATGCATGAATAAATCATCAGCACATTCTTACATTTAGTGATATAAACGCATTAGTGTACAATTCAACCCTATGTAAAAAGACAAAGATATTAACTTAAATATATTAAGTCTACTTCAAGTTTTCAAAAAAGATATGAAAAAATTCAAGACTGCTTCCATGTTAAAAATATATATACATCTGGAATACCTTTTAATTTAGTTGTAAAAAAAGAAAAAAACAGTCTTTGGACCACAAATGTTTTAAAGGAATAGGAAAAATTTTAAGGCATCCAGTTATGTTGCACAAATTTAAGAATACTCAGGATAACAAAGTCTTTGAGCTTTAGGACAAAGTACACATTTTAGTTTAAGGCAGAAAGACTCCTCTATCTAGCTTAAACTTCCTTGGGAATTCAAGGAAAAGAAAATGAATTACTCAAACTGGAACTACATCAAAATGTCAAGTTAACACATTTTGGCTTGTAATGGTGCCAAAGGATCTAATGCCTGAGTGATGAGGGCCTTCGGTTTCCAAATCATTTTAAAGATAATTTCATTACCAGGATGCTGGAGCTTTCATTTTATTTTTTCCTTAGCTTTTTTCTATTTCTGTTTTAACCCATGTAAGGCTAACCAAGACTTAAAATAACATCACATTGCAATTTATTGAAAAACTTGCAGAACAAAACAGAAGACTGCAAAGAAAAATGTCAGCACAGAAGCCTACAAATCAAGGAAAAAAAGGGCAATTTTCTCATGATAGTGATGCATTTAGTTTTCTCTAAACTTTTGTCAGATTTTTGAGAGCTGAATAACTTATGTTGTCTGAGATAGTATTGGAACCTGTGGTTGCCATTGTTAGGCTTTTCTTACAAATTTTTCTGATTGGTTCTTTCCCCCCTAGTATGTGTTCCGTGCTCAGTAACTTTTCCATGATTTTCACACCCAATTTCTAGCCAGAGAGACGGGCTTATAACCTGGGTGATCGAATCATAGTGCCCATGTACATAACAGTTGGTCCAAAGGTTGGCTACCTGACCCAAGGTGTGCTCATCGAGATCCACTGGGGTTCTTAACATAGAGTGGGAGAAGGGGCCCAGAGTCTGGGGTGAGGGCATGGAAAAGATATCATGAGCCAGTGGGAGGCCGTCATTCCCAACATATGGAGAAAGCCTGTCTACAATAGGAGAGGATGAAGCAGAGAGAGAGAGGGGAAATTAGGGGCAAGCAAAGAGAATCCTAGGGCATTGATTCTTGGTTCTATTTCGTGAAGCCTTGGTTTCTGCAGCTTTTCTATGCTGCTGTGAGCACCTCTCAAGTATCATTTCTTGCTACATGAATTAGTAAGTTCCCTTTTTGGCTTAAGCCATGTTGAACTGGGTTTCGAACATTTGCAACTAAAATTCTAACACAGAATATAAAATGAATTAACCCCACTTATCATTGTACAGACAAGAAAACTGAGATTTACTTGCACAGGCCACACGTGACTGAACTGCCTTTCTGGGTCTTCAGTCTCCTGGCATGCTCTCCCTCAAGAAAAAGCTGAAACTGTTCGGGGAGTCTGTGTTTTTAATAACCCTCGACATGTGAGCAGGGCTTCCCAGATGGGACTAGTGGTAAAGAACCTGCCTGCCAATGCAGGAGACCTGAGACATGGGTTTTATTCCTGGCTCAGGAAGATCCCCTGGAGAAGGGCAAGGCAACCCACTGCAGCATGCTTGCCTGGAGACTCCCGTGGACAGAGGAGCCTGGGGGGCTACAGTCCATGGGGTTGCAGAATTGGACATGACTGGAGCAACATGAGTCTGAGTGAACTCCGGGAGCTGGTGATGGACAGGGAGGCCTGGCGTGCTGCGATTCACGGGGTCGCAAAGAGTCGGACACGACTGAGCGACTGAACTGAACTGAACTGAAGCAACTTGGCACAACACATAGCCAGTCTCAAGCAGACTAGTGAGTAACTAGTTTTGAGGACTTCAAGAGCAGATAATTCAAGGTTCTCGAATTTGGGGCTCCTGCTGTGTAGCTGAGTAGCTGCACAGAGTGGGAGAAGGGGCTTGCTTCTTCCTCCATCAATCAATACTTGCTTGATTCTTGCTCCACAGAGAGGCTAGCTATAGAATCAAGCCCCCAAAGACGCAATTTCCATATTCCCTTCAAGAGCTAAATTTGTGACACCTTGAATGATCTAAGGAGTTGAGTATGTTTAAAAAAAAGAAAAAACAGAAAACGCCACTTGGTTAAAACATTTTTTGTAACTGTTTTACAAGTTGTCAGTATCAAAACACTAATTTCCCAGTAGAAATCTGCAATCTACTATGCAAAGAACATACAGTGAAAACCTGTAAGAAAAACCCTTACATGTCCACCTGATGATAGGCTAAATAAACTGTAAAACCTTTAGATACTGCAGACTACTGGGGCAGATTGAATGTCTTCTTGTCATGACCTCATATACCTTTGGGCCTCCCAGGTGGCACTAGTGGTAAAGAATCCACCTGCCATTGTAGGAGACACAGGTTCAATTCCTGGGTCAGAAAGATTCCCCCAGAGGAGAAAATGGCAACCGCCTCCAGCATTCTTGCCTGGAAAATTCCATGGACAGAGGAGCCTGGGGGGCTACAGTCTATGCGGCTGCAGAGTCAGACATGACTGACACCTATAGTTTTACCTTCTGCTTTCCACTGTGGGCAGAGTCAGCCCCCCTTGGACCAACACCGTGCTTGCTCAGGTGACCCTGTTCTGACGGACGGACAGTTGGGTCTGCAGACGTCTCCAGGCTTTGGCTTGTCTTGTGCTTCTGCCACCACTTGTGAAAGGTGGGTATTTGCATAACTTAACATGAATAGGCAGTATTTGCAAATGCTGAAAAATCCCACAGGTACCTAAGGGTATACACTAAAAAGCAAGCATCTTCTTTACCCTCATCCTCAACCACCCAGGTCCCTCCCCAGAGGAATTTGGTACCCTCTAGAGATTCCATATATTACCAAGTCAAATAGCAGTATTTATTGAGTCAGAACCAAGGCCAGGGGGTAGGAGCTACTGGATCAGGCTGGAAACAATCCTTCCTGAGGAAAATCTGATTCTCTTATTTGAGGATGCACTATTTATAACCTGATAGTCCAGCTGCTTGTAGGCAGACCTATAAAGGACTTATTACTGTAGATCAACTACCAAGCTACAAAAGAATTTGTCATTTAAACTCTTAAGAATTCACTGTTTCCAAAATTTGCTTACAGTTACTTTAGGGTATACTTGAAAAATCAGATAGGGGATTGCTTCGTGGCCTAAAGCAGGTAGCAAATAAACACACAGTTGGCATTTCAACAAAATTTTCTCTCCTTTTAGAGACAGAACATGCCAAGTAAAAGCCACAATAAGAGAAATCTTAATTTTCATCTACTTACAATAGATAAGCTAACTGTTCTTTTATTCTAACTTTCAGTTCAGTTCAGTTCAGTCACTCAGTTGTGTCCGACTCTTTGCAACCCCATGGACTGCAGCATGCCAGGCTTCCCTGTCCATCACCAACTCCCAGAGTTTACTCAAACTCATGTCTGTTGAGTCAGTGATGCCATCTAGCCATCTCATCCTCTGTCGTCCCCTTCTCCTCCTGCCTTCAATCTTTCCCAGCATCAGGGTCTTTTCAAATGCATCAGCTCTTCGCATCAGGTGGCCAGAAGTATTGGAGTTTCAGCTTCAACGTCAGTCCTTCCAGTGAATATTCAGGACTGATTTCCTTTAAGATTGACTGGTTGGATCTCCTTTCAGTCCAAGGGACTTTATTGGGACTCAAACTAAAATTTTTAAATTGAGCTCAAATGGTAACTTTTATGTTTAATTTATACCATAGATGGACTGAACTTGATATTTTCATCTGCAAGAATGTTGAAACCTTTAATTTTCTCCTAAACAGGTAATGAAATGAACAAAACAATCAGTGATCAAATTTAGAAGTTTATTTACAAAAGTTAATTATTTTTGCTTTTAAAAAATAATTATTCAATTCATGAAGAGTAACCAAAAACAAATCTCATCAAAATGTTTTACAACAGTGTTTCACAGAATCAATAGCTTTTTAAAAAACCACCAGTGAATACTTTACTGTAAAACCACAGTGTAAAAAATAGAAACTTAAATTCTAGTGACTAGACTGAAAGCTGATAAATAATCTTCTTCAAAGGGAAAAAATACTTGAAGGGAAAAAAAACGGTGTAACGTGTAAAGCCGGAAATTTAAATATCAGTTTAGTTCCTCATTGCTAACATGGCATTTATATCCCAGATGAGATTTCGTAATTGATCCATAATTTGCTTCAGCTGTTGATTCTTCTGTTTGAGTTTCTGCAGAAACAAAAGAATTTATCAAAAAAATGTTTCATGAAATACAGACCATGAAGATATAAGATTAAAATGTCATTAAGTCAGAACTCTAATGAACCAGACAGAAATTAAGCTAAACACTTCCTTAAGGCAGAGCAGGAGTAGGAAATGGCAACCCACTCCAGTATTCTTGCCTGGAAAATGCCATGGACAGAGGAGCCTGGTGGNGTCATTAAGTCAGAACTCTAATGAACCAGACAGAAATTAAGCTAAACACTTCCTTAAGGCAGAGCAGGAGTAGGAAATGGCAACCCACTCCAGTATTCTTGCCTGGAAAATGCCATGGACAGAGGAGCCTGGTGGGCTACAGTCCATGGGGTCCCAAAGAGTCGGACACGACTGAGAGACTAAGCATGCACTTAAGGCAGAAGGTCTCAATACTTTTCTGGCCGCAAACATCCACTGAAAGACATAATAAATTCTAATTCAGCCTACAGAGCCTATGGCTCCAGCCCCCTACCTCCTTTTCCTCCTCCACTCAAACCACCAAAGAAAATAAGCTAAATATTCAATTATAAAACCTAAGCATATAGGTTTCCACAAGGCAGTGTAGCTTGGTTAAGAACATAAGCCCTAAAGGCTGGGTTCTCTGGGTTTACACTCAGCTCTTTCAATAAGTAAATATTACTTCATCTCTCTGTGCGTCAGCTTCCACAACACAAAAATGGGGATAATAACTGAACCTATTTCATAAGGGTTGTTATGAAGAGTAAAAGATCTGATTCACGTCCAGTGTTAGCAGTGAGCCTAGCATACGAGTAAGTGAAAGTGCGTGAAAAGTCAAAGTGTTAGTTGCTCAGTTGTGTCCGACTCTTTGAGACCCCATAGAGAACAGCCCGCCAGGCTCCTCTGTCCATGTGATTCTCCACTCAAGAATACTGGAGTGGGTAGACGTAAGCATTCAACAAATGTTACTGGTAGGCACAGAACATAAACTGTCAATAGAGAATATAAAGTATAATAAAAATGCAATTGATCTTTCAAACGTGGCAGAAGTCACTAATTTTTCTAAGCATGAGGTGCAATCTACTTCTAATTCTGAAAACTGAAGACAGGATGCCACAGCCCCGATAGAATCTTCTTCGTAACTGAGATTTCCTGGATGCCCTCAGTGCACATGGAATGTGTCTGTTATCTCCAGATCTGGCTAACAGGCCACAGTTTATCAACTTCTTATTAAGCATCTTTCCTTCAAATCATATGTAGTAAATGTCTGTGTAGATAAAACAAGATCAAAACAGAATTTCAAAGTGTTCACTAGTTATTATAATAATCATTACTGTTAAGTGACCTCTTGGAAATATTACATTTGGAAGTAATATAAGTAGTTAGATAATTTTAAAGACACTACATTAAAATACCTCTAGATCAAATCATACATGTTCATTATAAGGAGACCTAGAAATTTTAATTTTGATTTATTAAAGAGCAAACTGAGATTAAATAAATTGTTCATATTCTATCTAGAGTCAAAGAGGGAATAGGAGGAAAGAAGCCAAAAGGGAGGAGGAAGAAGTTCCTATTGGTATTCAGCTTCTTGAAAGGCCAAGTTTGGTGAAAGAAGCTTAGTGATCACATTTTCAGTATTCATTAAGCAGTAACTGGAAGTAATAAAATTATATTAATGAGTGGTTAAAAGAGACTTTCAAATCAGCATCAAAACAGAGGTTACAGATGGCTCCCACAATGGTTTCATCAATAGAATAAACGCTAAGAAAACTCACTTGGAAATATAAATTCTGATATTAAAAAATTTAGCTTCATTAACAAAAAAAAAGAGAACTAAAAAAGGTAGGATATTTTCAAGGTAATACTCAACTTTAGGGAACAGTAAAAATTTTTTTATTTAAAGAATGCCACATTATATAGTTTCTCTCAAAGAGACCACTAAGTTTTAAATTAAAAAAAATTAGCATACAACTAAAAAATACCCGGGGCCAAAACACATCATGAAAATATCAACACCAAAGCTGACAGCTATGCTTATTAGTGGTTAAGCCGTAAATAAATTTTCATGACATGATACAGGATTTAATATATACAATCTTGCCACTGATTGATTTTAACAGAGGTTGACAGCTGCTATTATCAAAATCCATCAGCTGTGCCTAATTTGTTACATTAACAGGTGAATGTAAGTAGAGTACTTAAAAAATGTTTATGCTAAGTAATACTATGTAATTTAATATTCATCCAAAGGCTGTGACAATTGATCAAAGCAGTCTGTCCTCTGTGTCCATGGTTCTGCATCTGCAGATTCAGTCAGCTGCAGATTGTGTTGTACTGTAGTATTTTACTGAAAAAAATCTGCATGTAAGTGGACCCGCACTGTCCAAACCTGTGTTGGTCAAGGGGCAGCTGTGGTTGAAAAATCAAACCAATTAATTTCAACTTTTAATACCATCTGTGTAATTATGTAATTAAATTGTTGTTTAGTTCCTCAGTCATGTCTGACTCTTTTGTGACCCCACGGACTATAGCCTGTCCATGGGATTCCCTAGGCAAGAATACGAGAGTGGGTTGCCATTTCTTTCTCCAGGGGATCTTCTCAACCTAGGGACTGAACCCACATCTCCTACATTGGCAGGCAGATTCTTTACCACTAAGCCACCAGGGAAGCCCGTAATTAGATTAGACCAACATTTTACCATCTGAAGGTGGTTATTTAAAATAAAACATTTTTCACAGAAACACTCAGGTATGTGTGCCATTAAGGCAGAAAAATATATCAATTGATCATGAGTTTACTCAGTGTTTTATAATTTTTCAATTATATTTTAATCTTATATTCCAGAAGGAAGGTACAAAATTTGAAGAAGTAGAGGAAAGGAAAAATAATTAGTAGCACTAATTATACATAAGATAACTTGGTTAATAGGATATGTATTATGTTTAATTCACATTTATGATGCTTTATTTAAGGAATGAGTTAAAAACCTTTTTGGGTCAAAAAATCCACTTTGGTATTTAGCTGTTAACTTTATTCTCTTTTGCCTTTTTAAGGGGAATTTCAATTTGAGTTAACCAAATATTAGGCTTCTCCCCTTTAAAAAAAAAAATATATATATATATATTTTCAAACTTTAAACTTTTGAGGATGGACCTAGAGAGTGTCATTCAGAATGAAGTAAGCCTCTCCCCTCACCTTTTTTTTTTTTGTCTCTGTTTATCACTTAGTTCTTCAGTCCTTCCTCAAATTAGACTAACAATTTCCAGGAGTAAGAGAGAGCCATGAGGCCAATCAAATGAATACTTCTCGCGCCACTCAAGAGAAGATACTTTCTCTAAATTCTCTTTAATTTCCAATGGAAATATAGGGCTAAGGTTTAAATCTGTTTAATTTAAAACATTTAATGGATTCTTTCCTTTTTGTAATAATCTTCAGTTCAATACCATGTTAAATGAAACAAGTTTTACCCCAAAACCAGAAGCACATACAACAGCAAATTCAACAGATTCAAATGGTTTAATCAAAATCAAAAAGTGTTCTCAAATGCCTGAAGTAGAAATGGGAACAGAATTTAAAATACGGGCTTTAATTCCAAAACTAGATAAACCTTCAGAAATACTATTTTTTGTATTGAAATAAACTTACCGCAGATAAACACTGTGGACTAAACATGTTTCTTTTTTTTTTCTCAAACCCTAATAAAATGGCGGGAGGGGAATGAAAAGGCTATAAATTCACGTGGAGAAAAATGATCAGAAAGACAATAGTAGATGTCAGGTGGCACATTTTAAGGTGGGGCACAGAAGGGGAATAGTAAATGAGAAGAATGGTAAAGGACATGGGAGGAAACCACTGTACCACCCAGAAGGATGCCACTGAGAATGGCTGGTCCTCCATGGAGAACCTATATATATATATTTTCAAACTTTAAACTTTTGAGGATGGACCTAGAGAGTGTCACTCAGAATGAAGTAAGCCTCTCCCCTCACCTTTTTTTTTTTTGTCTCTGTTTATCACTTAGTTCTTCAGTCCTTCCTCAAATTAGACTAACAATTTCCAGGAGTAAGAGAGAGCCATGAGGCCAATCAAATGAATACTTCTCGCGCCACTCAAGAGAAGATACTTTCTCTAAATTCTCTTTAATTTCCAATGGAAATATAGGGCTAAGGTTTAAATCTGTTTAATTTAAAACATTTAATGGATTCTTTCCTTTTTGTAATAATCTTCAGTTCAATACCATGTTAAATGAAACAAGTTTTACCCCAAAACCAGAAGCACATACAACAGCAAATTCAACAGATTCAAATGGTTTAATCAAAATCAAAAAGTGTTCTCAAATGCCTGAAGTAGAAATGGGAACAGAATTTAAAATACGGGCTTTAATTCCAAAACTAGATAAACCTTCAGAAATACTATTTTTTGTATTGAAATAAACTTACCGCAGATAAACACTGTGGACTAAACATGTTTCTTTTTTTTTTCTCAAACCCTAATAAAATGGCGGGAGGGGAATGAAAAGGCTATAAATTCACGTGGAGAAAAATGATCAGAAAGACAATAGTAGATGTCAGGTGGCACATTTTAAGGTGGGGCACAGAAGGGGAATAGTAAATGAGAAGAATGGTAAAGGACATGGGAGGAAACCACTGTACCACCCAGAAGGATGCCACTGAGAATGGCTGGTCCTCCATGGAGAACCAGAGGCAAGTGCCACCGCGGAGTCTGCTGAGGCCTGGGGACGAAAGCTGGAGGGGAAGAGCCACAGGAACAAGCGAGAGCCTAGGCTGCTCACTCCTACTCTCACCAACACAGGACTGAGTCCCCTCTCCGGAGTTCCATACCCACTCCCCCTTTCAGGGAACCAGGTTTGTTTCTTATGACCCAAACAGCTGGGGATTCCGGGATTCAATGCCACTAGCACAGCAGAAGGCAAGAAGACAGGAGACTATCCCTCTGTGTAGGACACTGGAAGATTCTTTGAACAGCACTAAAGAAAAAAATCTCAGCAAATGACCCTTGGGGATCCCCCGAAGAAAAAAGCCAGCTTGTTTCCAATCTTGCCATGATGAAAGCCAATCCACAAATCCTATGATTAGTATCTTAGTGCCTCACTCCCAAATAGAAATGGCTCATGTTTAAGCATCTGAAACTCCACAGATCTTTGTTCTTCCATCTACAAAGACAGCAAAACATAATAGACAGGGGTTGACAAACTATGGCACGGGACCTGTTTTTGTAAGGCCCATGAACTAAGGATGGTTTTTACATCAGAACAAGGATCACCATGTCTCACAAAGCCTAAAAATACTTATAATTAGACTCTTTAAAATCTGCCAAATGCCATATGAGAAGATTATGGAAGAACACCTTCTAATTTCTGAGGGAAATTAATTTACAACATATAATTTTATATTCAGTGAAACAATCAACTGGACAGGTACACAAAGACTAAAACCTTCAGTTCACTCGTGTCCGACTCTTTGCGACCCCGTGAATTGCAGCACGCCAGGCGTCCCTGTCCATCACCAACTCCCAGAGTTCACTCAGACTCATGTCCATTGAGTCAGTGATGCTATCCAGCCATCTCATCCTCGGTCGTCCCCTTCTCCTCCTGCCCCCAATCCCTCCCAGCATCAGAGTCTTTTCCAGTGAGTCAACTCTTTACCTGTCTCTTATACACATCTAGATGTGTATAAGAGACAGGTGTCCGACTCTTTGCAACCCCATGGGCTATACAGTCCATGGGATTTCCTAGGCAAGAATACTGGAGTGGGTTGCCATTTCCCTTCTCTGGGGGATCTCCCCAACCGAGGGATCGAACCCAGATCTCCCTCACTGTGGTTGGATTCTTTACCAGCTGAGCCACAAAGGAAGACTGAAACAGTAGTTAAAATATTACAATTGGAGGTAATTTTATGGCTCAGATGGTAAAGTGTCTGCCTACAGTGTGGGAGACCCAGATACAATCCCTGGGTCTGGAAGATCTCCTGGAGAAGGAAATGGCAACCCACTCCAGTATGCTTGCCTGGAAAATCCCATGGATGGAGGAGCCTGGTAGGCTACAGTCCATGGCGTCGCAAAGAGTTGGACACGACTGAGCGACTTCGTTTCACTATAATATATTAAACTGAAAATAACTGCAAAAATGTTAGGAATAACTTTGAATCTTTTAAAGGTTATCTTTTTNCATTTCCTTCTCCAATGCATGAAAGAGAAAAGTGAAAGTGAAGTCGCTCAGTCTGTCCGACTGTTAGCAACCCCATGGACTGCAGCCCACCAGGCTACTCTGTCCATTGGATTTTCCAGGCAAGAGCACTGGGGTGGGGTGCCATTGCCTTCCCCGGAATATGCTATCTAGGTTGGTCATAACTTTTCTTCCAAGGAGTAAGCGTCTTTTAATTTCACGGGTGCAATCACCATCTGCAGTGATTTTGGAGCCCCCCAAAATAAAGTCTGACACTGTCTCCACTGTTTCCCAAATCTATTTGCCATGAAGTGATGGGACAAGATGCCCTGATCTTCGTTTTCTGAGCACTGAGCTTTTAAGCCAACTTTTTCACTTTCCTTTCACTTTCATCAAGAGGCTTTTTAGTTCCTCTTCACTTTCTGCCATACGGGTGGTGTCATCTGCATATTGGAGGTGATTGATATTTCTCCCGGCAATCTTCATTCCAGCTTGTGCTTCTTCCAGTCCAGCGTTTCTCATGATGTACTCTACATATAAGTTAAATAAGCAGGGTGACAATATACAGCCTTGACATACTCCTTTTCCTATTTGGAACCAGTCTGTTGTTCCATGTCCAGTTCTAACTATTGCTTCCTAACCTGCATACAGGTTTCTCAAGAGGCAGGTCAGGTGGTCTGGTATTCCCATCAGTTTCAGAATTGTCCACAGTTGATTGTGATCCACACAGTCAAAGGCTTTGGCATAGTCAACAAAGCAGAAACAGATGTTTTTCTGGAACTCTCTTGCTTTTTGATGATCCAGTGGATGTTGGCATTTGATCTCTGGGTCCTCTGCCTTTTCTAAAACCAGCTTGAACATCTGGAAGTTCACGGTTCATGTATTGCTGAAGCCTGGCTTGGATAATTTTGAGCATTACTTTACTAGCGTGTGAGATGAGTGCAATTGTGTGGTAGTTTGAGCATTCTTTGGCATTGCCTTTCTTTGAGATTGGAATGAAAACTGACCTTTTCCAGTCCTGTGGCCACTGCTGAGTTTTCCAAATTTGCTAGCATATTGAGTGCAGCACTTTCACAGCATCATCTTTCAGGATTTGAAATAGCTCAACTGGAATTCCACCACCTCAACTAGCTTTGTTTGTAGTGATGCTTTCTAAGGCCCACTTGACTT
>SJYX01021219.1:17745-32068 GCA_006410675.1 Oreotragus oreotragus | reverse complement strand
TCTGATTTCGGTGTTGACCATCTGGTGATGTCCATGTGTAGAGTCTTCTCTTGTGTTGTTGGAAGAGGGTGTTTGCTATGACCAGTGCATTTTCTTGGCAAAACTCTATTAGTCTTTGCCCTGCTTCATTCCGCATTCCAAGGCCAAATTTGCCTGTTACTCCAGGTGTTTCTTGACTTCCTACTTTAGCATTCCAGTCCCCTATAATGAAAAGGACATCTTTTTTGGGTGTTAGTTCTAAAAGGTCTTGTAGGTCTTCATAGAACCTTTCAACTTTAGCTTCTTCAGCATTACTGGTTGGGGCACAGACTTGGATTACTGTGACACTGAATGATTTGCCTTGGAAATGAACAGAGACCATTCTGTAGTTTTTAAGATTGCATCCAAGTACTGCATTTCAGACTCTTTTTTGTTGACCATGATGGCTACTACATTTAAGGGATTCTTGCCCCCAGTAGTAGATATAATGGTCATCTGAGTTAAATTCACCCTTTCCAATCCATTTTAGCTCGCTGATTCCTAGAATATCGACATTCACTCTTGCCATCTCCTGTTTGACCACTTCTAATTTGCCTTGATTCATGGACCTAAAATTCCCAGTTCCTATGCAATATTGCTCTTAACAGCATCAGACCTTGCTTCTATCACCAGTCACATCCACGACTGGGTATTGTTTTTGCTCTGGCTCCATCCCTTCATTCTTTCTGGAGTTATTTCTCCACTGATCTCCAGTAGCATATTCGGCACCTACAGACCCGGGGAGTTCCTCTTTCAGTATCCTATCATTTTGCCTTTTCATACTGTTCATGGGCTTCTCAAGGCAAGAATACTCAAGTGATTTGCCATTCCCTTTCCTTCATTTCTCCTGAAAAAGCCACTGATGTATGAACCTTACAAACAAGGGAGGAAATAAACCAAGAAAGAGGAAGATGGGACACTGAGGAGATAGTAAGATTAACTGAAGAGGTGAAGGAAAGGCCCCAGGATGGTAGCTGAAGACCAGGCTTAGTGAGCACTCAGTTCACACCTAGCAAGATCGTCCCAGCAAGATGGAGGACTCTGGGGTTGGGGTGGAATGGGGGGAACAAACCTATATGTCACCTGATAATTTGAAGCTGGAAAGTTGGAAAACAGTACTGAGCTGTTCCCACAGATTCATAAAGAACTAATAAAAATTTTTCAAAATTACAGAACTATTAACTCTAGGAAAACAAAAAATTGTTCAAGGAAATATAACTCTGGTTTCCTATGTGGTTTAGCAATAAACAGTTATCTATGTGCCATAATAATATGAACACAGAATATTTGCTGCTGCTGCTGCTAAGTCACTTCAGTCGTGTCCGACTCTGTGTGACCCCATAGACGGCAGCCCACCAGGCTCCCCCATCCCTGGGATTCTCCAGGCAAGAATACTGGAGTGGGTTGCCATTTCCTTCTCCAATGCATGAAAGAGAAAAGTGAAAGTGAAGTCACTCAGTCTGTCCGACTGTTAGCGACCCCATGGACTGCAGCCCACCAGGCTACTCCGTCCATTGGATTTTCCAGGCAAGAGTACTGGGGTGGGGTGCCATTGCCTTCCCCGACAGAATATTTATTGAATCTCAATTATGATAGAACCACCCTGAAAGAATTGGGGGAAGGAAAGAAGTAGGTGGGTCCTAGACAGAGACCATAATGAGACCTACATCCTCATGTGGAGAAATACTTTTACATATCAAATGCTTTGTATCAATTATATCCTTATCTTAAAATTCACAAAATTCTAGCTAGTAAGAATGTTTTGATTACACACTGTCAAGGAATTACTATATTCTGATTATTTGAAAAGAAAGTGAAAGTGAAGTTGCTCAATCGTGTCTGACTCTTTGCGGCCCCATGAACTATAGCCCACCAGACTCCTCCATAGAATAGGCTATTTCAAAACCATATTAGAAAAAGGGAGAAACTTAGAGAAACAGGAAGTGAAATGAAACTTTATCTTTAGAGAAATGATCTCATTCTTAAATATTCTCTCCCCTGCCCCACCAAAATATCATATCATCTTCTAGGTTAGAGAACAAACTATATTTAAGTCACATGTAGAATTCTGGAATCAAAGTTATCATCACAATGGTGTTTTACCTATACATTCCGTTTTATAACATCCTTCAGTTCAGTTCAGTTCAGTTCAGTCGCTCAGTCGTGTCCGACTCTTTGCGACCCCATGAATNTACTCACATTTCTATCTCTATTTAGTATAGTACACATGTGTAAGAGTATGTTTTGTATGTATCTAATAAACATGATCCAAGGATCATCTGCAAGGAGATCCAACCAGTCCATCCTCATTGGAAGGACTGATGCTGAAGCTGAAACTCCAGTACTTTGGTCACCTGATGCAAAGAACTGACTCACTAGAACTGACTCACTCATTCCCCTGTTGCTGGGAAAGACTGAAGGTGGGAGGAGAAGGGGAAAACAGAGGATGAGATGGTTGGATGGCATCACCAACTCGATGGACATGAGTTTGAGCAAGCTCTGGGAGTTGGTAATGGACAGGGAAGCCCTGGCGTGCTGCAGTCCACGGGGTTGCAAAGAATCAGACATGACCGAGTGACTGAACTGAACTGTGGCGAGAGGTTAGACAGGTAGCAGAGGAGGAGGAATGATCACTGTAATGTCCCGTTTCATTTCTGAATTCAGACTATATTTTATACTTTAAAAAAAAGGTAAGATTTAAAGCATAACAAATAGAACCAAAGCAATACTTTTTCGTGCAAGGAATCAACCTAGGTTCTAGTGATTTGGGAGGAGACATCTGTCAGCCCCATGAAATTTTATTCAGAATGTTTCTTTATATGTGCAGTCTTCTCAGAATAGAGTCTATAGTTTTCATCAGATTCTCAAGAGGCTAAAGGACAACTAATAAAGAAGGACTTCTCTAAAACCAATGCTCAGAAATAACCTCAGAAGTTGGTATTTATGGCATGTCATCCTTCTGGATTAATAATATAGAAGATAATTTTAAAAATTTGAACTTAAAAATGTATTAACAAATAGTTTATATGTAGTCTTTATTATTATTTTTTACTTTACAATATTGTATTGGTTTTGCCACACATCAACATGAATCCACCACAGGTGTACACGTGTTCCCAATCCTGAACCCGCTGTTTGTATTTCTCCTCCCAGCTTTCTCTAAATTAAGGAGCACACTGTTGCTTAATTTACAGCCAATTATGATATGGCCCAAAGGGTCTTAGTGAGTTAAAACACAGAATTCACAAGCACAAATAAATAGTTATTGTAGCCCTTACAAACTGGTTTTGAATATATGTCCACATGTAATCTAGTTATTGATAGTATCTTTTGAGAGTTCAGTTCTTTCGGTGTCAGTCATGGTTGTGTATTAGATCTCTGTGTGAATCACAATCAACTGTGGACAATTCTGAAAGAGATGGGAATACCAGACCACCTGACCTGCCTCTTGAGAAACCTGTATGCAGGTCAGGAAGCAACAGTTAGACATGGAACAACAGACTGGTTCCAAATAGGAAAAGGAGTACGTCAAGGCTGTATATTGTCACCCTATTATTTAACTTATATGCAGAGTACATCATGAGAAACGCTGGACTGGAAGAAACACAAGCTGGAATCAAGATTGCCGTAGAAATATCAGTAACCTCAGATATTCAGATGACACCACCCTTAGGAAGAGGAACTAAAAAGCCTCTTGATGAAAGTGAAAGAGGAGAGTGAAAAAGTTGGATTAAAGCTCAACAGTCAGAAAACGAAGATCGTGGCATCTGGTCCTATCATTTCATGGGAAATAGATGAGGAAACAGTGGAAACAGTGTCAGACTTTATCTTTTTGGGCTCCAAAATCACTGCAGATGGTGATTGCAGCCGTGAAATTAAAAGACACTTACTCCTTGGAAGAAAAGTTATGATCAACCTAGACAGCATATTGAAAAGCAGAGACATTACTTTGGCAACAAAGATCCGTTTAGTCAAGGCTATGGTTTTTCCAGTGGTCATGTATGGATGCGAGAGTTGGACTATGAAGAAAGCTGAGCACCGAAGAATTGATGCTTTTGAGCTGTGGTGTTGGAGAAGACTCTTGAGAGTCCCTTGGACTGTAAGGAGGTCAACCCTGGGATTTCTTTGGAAGGAATGATGCTAAAGCTGAAACTCCAGTACTTTGGCCATCTCATGCGAAGAGTTGACTCATTGGAAAAGACTGATGCTGGGAGGGATTGGGGGCAGGAGGAAAAGGGGACAATAGAGGATGAGATGGCTGGATGGCATCACTGACTTGATGGATGTGAGTTTGAGTGAACTCCGGGAGATCGTGATGGACAGGAAGGCCTGGCGTGCTGCGATTCATGGGGTCGCAAAGAGTCGGACACGACTGAGCGACTGGACTGAACTAAACTGAATAATACAAACTGTTCAAAGCAAGCTAGCATAATAAAGAGGTTAGTAGAAAAAGCTACCAGTCATATATGATGTTGAGTAAATTCTTCTTTCTTTAAGTCTCAGGTTCCTTAATTGTAAAATAGAGATAAAAATACTTCTTAGAACCGTTCTTATAACAATGTACCTGACTAAGGAAAGTATTTGGTAAATGTTAGCTATTAGCTCTACTAGTTCAAAACAGCAGCTTAAAAATAAATATTTGCTAAATTCTAAGAGATCATTTAATCTGTATTTTAATCATCTTACATTTTAATCTATAAATTTTTAAAACAATTGCCAAAGATTTCATATCTCCTCTTGGACTCCCTTTTTAATCTCACAGTGGCTNTTTGGTAAATGTTAGCTATTAGCTCTACTAGTTCAAAACAGCAGCTTAAAAATAAATATTTGCTAAATTCTAAGAGATCATTTAATCTGTATTTTAATCATCTTACATTTTAATCTATAAATTTTTAAAACAATTGCCAAAGATTTCATATCTCCTCTTGGACTCCCTTTTTAATCTCACAGTGGCTTATTAACAGGGTCTTAAAATATTTCTGTACAGTTGTATTACTTCTAGAATCAAGAGGAAAAATACCCCAACCATTTTATTTAAAAAGGCAATAAAACAATCTTTAGTGCACCAGCTGAAATAAAAGTTTGAAAGTTCTAAGAGTCTGAGGACCTGGTTTCAAATTTACCCTACACTGATTATCACCTCTGACACTTCACCTCTCAGAGCCCCACAGAATCCTCATCCATAAAACAAGAATGATATCTACATCACACTGTAGTAAAATAAGCCTTGAGTGAGTGAGTGAAGTTGCTCTGTTGTGTCCGACTCTTTGCGACCCCACAGACTGTAGCCTTTGGGTTGGGCAAAGATTTCTTAGGTATGGCACCAAAACCCAAAATCTGTTAAAGGACAAATCAATAAATTGGATCCCATCAAAATTTAAAATATCTGTTCTTCAAAAGACAATGTGAAGAGAATAAAAAGATATGCCACAGACTGGGAGAAAGTACTGATGAAACAGAAAGACATACAATTCCAAAAAAAAAAAAAGGAAAAAGAAAGACAGTAACAACTACTGGCAAGGATGGAAAACTTCTGGAAAATTTTCTTAAAATGGTAACCATTTTCCTCATAACCCAGCAATTCCATGCCTAGGCATCTACCTACTCAAGAGAAATGAAACACATGTTCACATAAACATTTGCAGCTGAACACCCAAAAGTATTATTTATAATAGCTCCAAAGTGGATACAAACCAAATGGTCATCAACAGATACACTAATTGTGATATATTCATACAATAGAATACTGTTCAGCAATGAATAGGAATGACCTATTGATATTTGTTGAGTGAAAGAAGCCAGGTCCGCCCCCTCCCAATCATAGTGTATGATTTCATGTGTATGAAACTCTAGAAAATGCCAACTAGCGATGATGCCAGAAAGCAAAAGAGAGACTGCCTGTGGATGGAGAGCCAGAAGTAAAGGTTTAGAAGGGGCAGGAGAATGTGCTCATTTCTCCACAGAGGGAACTGTGGGGTGATGGACGTTGGTTTCGCAAGTACACATGTGTCAAAACTTTGAATAAATGCATTTTATTGGGAATCAGTTATACCAAAATAAAGCTGTTTAGCAAAAATGGTTATCAGAATCTGAATTCAACTCCTTGAACCATCACAAAGTATTCTGTGGAAAAATATGAGATTAAAATAACCCAAAGAGCGTGGTGGAGTGAGGCCCACTTCCACCTTGAAAAATACAAGAGTTCGCCTAGAGCCTACAGAACCTGGTCGAATCTAGAAAATGTGGCTTATCCTTTTCAGAAATCCGGTCTGGAAAACATCACCTTCACATCTTGGGGACAGACACTTTATCGGGGAACACTTCTGAATGTAAATGGGGGCGACCCCATACTCGTGGATTGCCCAAGGGCAGCCGCATTGACGCCGAGGGACCCCGGGTAACAATTAAATCAGCCGCTCCTTCCCTCGCAGAAGCACCACGCTTTCTCCAAGCACGCCCCGGAGCGGGGCCCGCCCTCCTTCCCACCTGCATGTTCCTCAGGAGCTGGAAGATCTCCATGGTGCGGTACACGATGTCTTGGACCGTCTCCTGCCCGATTCGGCAGAGCGATGCAGTGTTGACCTCTCGGGCCGCCTGCTGGGCCTGGGGCCCGGCGAAGGGCCCGGGCGCCATCCCCGACGCCGCCAACGGAGGGGTGGACATGGCGTGGCAGCGGCGTCAGGTCAGCAGGGCTGGAGGATAGGTGTCGGGGATGTCCCCCGACGCTGCTCGACCTCAGGCCTCAGCGTAAGCAGGAGCTTGTGAGACTCGGGCGGTCTGATTTCAAAACAGCGGCCGCGACTTCCGCCACGGTGACGTGGCGCGCCGTCTGACGTCACAGGGCCCGCCCACTCGGCTGGTCCCTGGGAACCTGTGGTTCAAGGACGGCTGGGATTGGACCGGACGCGCGGGCGGGGGCGGTGCGCAGGATGAAGGCAGGTGGGCTTTCCCACAGTTGGTTTCCCAGTCTCAGCCAGCGGTTAAAATCCTTTTTTTTTTTTTGGAGCTAGATTGACTTTTATTTATTTATTTTTTAAATTTTACTTTACAGTACTGTATTGGTGTTGGCATACATTGACATGAATCTGCCACAGGTGCAGAACTCCGAATTCGTGTTAATTTCCTTGCTGATTATTGCCTTGTCACGAGCCTAGGAAGTTTGTAGTCTTACTTTCCTTTCACAACTAGAAGGCAGACTCAGAGGGGGTAGTTCGACGTACAACTTGCAACTGAAAACCTGAAATCTGAGTTTTTGATATTCCAAGCTTCACTGTGACGTGGTACTAATTTCCCACCTGATGTTGTTTCCTGCTAAAACGTCCATTTATTTGACAAGCTTTCCTGATCACGGAAAGTATAAAATTAACACTTCTCTCTCTCATGGCACACAATTCCTCCAGTTCCGTCCCTTTTCTGACTCTGGCACTATGTTATATATAATTTTCAGTCTGTTTTCTTTCTGACTTCTCCTTGCTTTGTTCACACACACCAGATATCCTGGACTAAAGTTCAAAGTTAGCACTGCCCACCTGTGGACAAATCACGTCAGCGTCCATGTAAAGCGTGGGAGTAACCATCAGTTTAGTCCAGTCTCTCTGTCCTGTCAACTCTTTGAGACCCCATGGACTGTGGCCAGACATTCCTGTCCATCACCAACTTCTAGAGCTTTCTCAGACTCATGTCCATCCAGTCAGTGATGCCATCGAACCATCTCATCCTCTGTTGTCTTCTTCTCCTGCCTTCAACCTTTCACAGTGTCAGAGTCTTTTCCAGTGAGTCAGTTCTTTGCGTCAAGTGGCCAAAGTATTGGAGCTTCAGCTTCGGCATCAGTCCTTCCAATAAATATTCAGGGATATTCGGGGCTGATTTCCTTTAGGACAGAATGGTTGGATCTCCTTGCAGTCCAAGAGACTCTTCAAGAGTCTTCTCCAGCACCATAGTTCAAAAGCATCAATTCTTCAGTGCTCAGCTTTCTTTATAGTCCAGCTCTCACATCCATACATAACTACTGGAAAAACCGTAGCTTTGACTAGGTGGACCTTTGTTGGGAAAGTAATGTCTCTGCTTTTTAATATGCTGTCTAAGTTGTTATCTCTGCTTTTTAATATGCTGTCTAAGTTGTTATCTCTGCTTTTTAATATGCTGTCTAAGTTGTTCATGGGCTTCCCTAGTAGCTCAGATAAGCATCTGCCTGTAATGCAGGAGGCCAGGGTTCAATTCCTGGGTCAGGAAGATCCCCTGGAGAAGGAAATGACAACCCACTCCAATATTCTTGCCTGGAGAATCCCTCGGACAGAGGAGCCTAGTGGGCTAACATCTATGGGGTCGCAAAGAGTCAGACACGACTGAGCAACTAACACTCACACACTCAAGTTGTTCATAGCTTTTCTTCCAAGGAGCAAGCATCTTTTAATTTCATGGCTGCAGTCACCATCTGCAGTGATTTTGGAGCCCAAGAAAATAAAGTCTGTCACTGTTTCCATTGTTTCCCCATCTATTTGCATGAAGCAATGGGACCAGATGCCATGAGCTTCATTTTTTTGATGTTGAGTTTTAAGCCAACTTTTTCACTCTCCTTTTTCACTTTCAAGAAAGTTTTTTAGTTCTTCTTTGCCTTCTGCCATAAGGATGGTGTCATCTGCATATGTGAGATTATTGATATTTCTCCTGGCAATCTTGATTCCAGCTTGTGCTTCATCCAGCTTGGCATTTCACATGATGGGAAACCTTTGGGACTGTTGATAGTATTAAGTAAGATTCTGAATATAAAGTACTTATAGTTCAAAGCATAAGTATTCAATAAATGTGTTCATGTGTGTAACACTGAGAAGAAATAGGTAAAGTGAGAAGTAAGGAATAAAGTTGTCCCAGGACAGAGGCAATAGGAATACTAAGGGACAGAAACAGGAAAAGAAGGCCATAATAACAAAGTTGACAATAGCCTGAGAGATTGAAGGAAAATCAAGATAATATCATACCATAAGCCACAGGAAGCACAGGTTATTTCAGAAAGGAGCTATTTGTGAACAGTGTTGAATACTACTGTAAAAGGAGGTATCTTAATTTAAAGAATAGGAATATTAAGTGGAAAATTCTTGCCTGACATTGTGTAGAAAAAATGATGAAGTGAGACAGCAACTATGTGTTCAGTCCAGGAGCTATGCTACCTTTTTCCTTTGCAACAGAATATCTGATTTTAATAGACATCAGGGTGAATATATGTCTTAGTTTTCATTACATGTTGGCAAGGCTGTTTTACTGGGTTGTAGCCCGTGGGTTAGAAGCATGGGTGACATGTGAAGCTATTGGCAGTAATATCTAAAAGAAGGGAGCCATATGAATAGCATGATATCCAATGAAACAAACAGGCAGCCTGTGGAATGGGAGAAAATATTTCACAAACCATAATATTCACATAAGGGGCTAGTATCCAAAATATATAGGAACTTATACCACTAACTAGCAAAAGGACAAATAATTAATTTAAAAATTTGACAGAGGCTCTCAATAGATATTTTTCTAAAGAAGACGTAAAAATGGGCCAAAGAGTCCATGGGAAAAAAATCAAATCAAAATCATCAGGAAAATGCAAATCAAAATCACAAGGAGATATCACCTCATACCTATTAAATGGCTATTATCAAAGATAAGAAATAAGAGTTGGCTTCAATGTGGAGAAGAGGGAACCTTCGTGCACTGGTGGTAGAAATGTGAATTGGAACAGCCACTGTGGAAAAGAGTATGGAGGTTCCTCAAAAACTGAAAACTACCATATTATGTAGCAATCACACTTCTGAGTATATATCCAGAAGAATTTAAATGAGGATTTCAAAGAGAGATCTACATTCCCATGTTCACTGCAGCATTATTCACAGTAGCAGAGATGTAGAAATGACCTAAATAGTCATCAACAGATGAATGGATAAAGAAAATGTGGTGCGTGCATGTATTTCAACCTTTAAAAAGAAGCAAATTCCATCCCCTGTGATAACAAGGATAGACCTAGAAGACGTTATGATAAGTTAATTAAGTCAGTCACAGAAGATCAAATGCAGCCGTGATTTATCTTATATGAGGGGTCTAAAATAGCCAAATGTATAGAAGTAGACAACAGAATGTTGGTTACCAGGGAATGGCGACAGAGGTTTATGGGGAGTTGTTCTAAAGGATAAAGGTTAGTTATGCAAGATGAGAAAGTTCCAGAGATGTGATGTACAATATAATCGGTATAGTTAATAAGATATTGTATACTTAAAAATGTGTTAAGAGGGTTAATCTCATATTGTATCCTTAACACACACACACAACCGCAAAGGGACATAAGGAGATTGCTGGAGGTGATGATGGTAAAATGAGCATATACATATGTCCAAACTCATGAAATTGTGTGCATTAATTGTGTACAGTTCTTTGTATACCACTTATTCTTCAATAAAGCTTGAGGGGTGGACAAAAAGAAGAGAGCCTCCAATTGCTCCAACTGGAATTCAGACATTGTGGCTGCCACTCAAATGAACTCTTATTTGGGGACATTTTTTGTCACATGCAGCTGAATCTAATTCTAGCTACTGAAGTGGTAACGTTAGAATTTGACCTGAGCTCCATTTAGTTCTTCTTGATCCCAACAGTTTCTCCTAATACAAGATTTACCGCCTCTCCTTTAAATGATCCCAAAAACAGACCAGAGCCCCTTTTGACCTGGTCCACCATCCCCAGTGGTGCCACAGGCTCTTCTGTAATTTCAAGAGTGGAGTTCATTTTGCTTCTGTTCCCACAGAAAGTGCTCACCTCTGCACTTTCTAGTACCTGGGCATGCTCACTTGTTCAGTCATGTCCAACTCTTTGCGACTCCGTGGACTATAGTTTGCCAGGCTCTTCTGTCCGTGGAATTTGCCAGGCAAGAATCCTGGAATGGGTGCCATTTCCTCCCCTAGGGGATCATCTTGACTGAGGGATTGAGCTCCTATCTCCATCTCCTTCATTGGCAGATGAATTCTTTACCACTGAGCCACCTGGGAAACCTAGCACCTAGGAGATGAACAATTCTGGGATGTTCTGTGGAGTTAGGACACTGTGCTAGTTGAATCAAAGGTTACAGGTCACTGTTGTTAGTCTGAACCTAAAAGACAATATTTGAGAGTACACTGACTGGAAAGCGGTGGACACTCACGGTAGTTAAGTTCAGTCGCTCAGTCGTGTCTGACTCTTTGCGACCCCATGAATCATAGCACGCCAGGCCTCCCTGTCCATAACCAACTCCCGGAGTTCACTCAGACTCACATCCATTGAGTCAGTGATGCCATCCAGCCATCTCATCCTCTGTTGTCCCCTTCTCCTCCTGCCCCCAATCCCTCCCAGCATCAGGGTCTTCCAATGAGTCAACTCTTCGCATGAGGTGGCCAAAGTACTGGAGTTTCAGCTCTATGATCATTCCTTCCAAAGAAATCCCAGGGCTGATCTCCTTCAGAATGGACTGGTTGGATCTCCTTGAAGTCCAAGGGATTCTCAAGAGTCTTATCCAACACCACACTTCAAAAGCATCAATTCTTCGGCACTCAGCTTTCTTCACAGTCCAACTCTCACATCCATACATGACTACTGGAAAAACCATAGCCTTGACTAGACGAACCTTTGTTGGCAAAGTAATATCTCTGCTTTTTTTTTTTCAAACATGAACCCCCCTCCCACCTCCCACCCCACATCATCACTCCGGATCATCCCCATACACCAGCCCCAAGCATCCTGCATTGAACATAGACTGGCAGTTCATTTCTTACCAGATAGTATACATATTTCAATGCTGTTCTCCCAAATCATCCCACCCTCTCCCTCTGCTTTTGAATATGCTATCTAGGTTGGTCATAACTTTTCTTCCAAGGAGTAAGCGTCTTTTAGTTTCATGGCTACAGTCAGGGTAGGGAAGAGAGAAATACAGATTATGGAAAGATATAATGAAAGGAAAACCCCTCTCAAGTCAGCACAAAGGAAACCAGATTTGCTTTGTCTTTACATAGTGTAGCAGGCTTAAGCTGGTCTATTGGAGAAGGCAATGGCAACCCACTCCAGTACTCTTGTCTGGAAAATCCCATGGATGGAGGAGCCTGGTAGGCTGCAGTCCATGGGGTCGCTAAGAGTCGGACACGACTTCACTTTCACTTTTCACTTTCATGCATTGGAGAAGGAAATGGCAACCCACTCCAGTGTTCTTGCCTGGAGAATCCCAGGGACGGGGGAGCCTGGTGGGCTGCTGTTTATGGGGTTGTGCAGAGTTGGACACCACTGAAGAAATTTAGCAGCAGCAGCAGCAAGCTGGTCTATAACCTGTTTCACTCCTGAACTCTTACACTTTTCATGAACTCACATGTACCATAGAAAAGCTTCAGACTAACCTAGGAAATTGGAAATTTGGAAATTTTACCACATAGGACCTAGCAAACCAAAGGATTGGGTGTAAACCATCATTGACGTGACCTTGGCCTGCCAGTAGTGATGTTTAAATGCCCATTGGTACACAATTTATTCATGACTGATAGACTACATTTTTCACTTCAGCCACTCATGTCAAGAATATTCCCTCTGGATACAGAATTATTGAATTTAAACAAACACTTATTGGGCACCTATAATTGGTCCAACTAACAAGCATTTAGGTTGATTTAGACTATTGCCTACACCTAATTAGTATTCCAATTTAACAAACTATGTTAACTGATCCCTGAAGATTCATTAGTGAAGGTTTTCTTTGCTTCACAAACGCTCAGTTAGAATTCTATACTTAAGAAATGCATGAATTAAATCACCACTTCACACTGAAGAATGGTTCCTCCCCCGAGTTTACAGAACTTCTGTGCCCTGGTCAACTGTTTTGGGTATTTAAGCACTTAATGTCTCTTTTTTCCCTAGGTGTCACATATATTGCCATTCAAAGTCTGCTATTCAGACACATTTAGCAGGGATCAGGAGATGTTTGTAAATACCAGTAACGAGAGCATGAGACTTTAAATAAGCAAACATGGTTTGGGATGGAAAAGCTCAAGTCGTATATGAATTTGCCTATTGTTTGTGGTGGGTTGTCTCACAATTACATAAGCTGATAATGGTTGATGGTTATTCTTTCGTTGTGCTTCAAGTCAGTATTCTCCTCCTTCTTTCTGAGTTGTATGGCCCTCAAACAAACTAGCAAAAACTTATTCTAAGGGCTTTGTGATCATTGATACTTCAAGGTGAGTTGTAAGTGAGACAGAATAAAGTGAATAATTCACCTGTCAGAATTTTCAGTACCCTTGTCTGCTACAACTTCTATTAAAGTTTGTTTGTTTCAAACTTTTTCATGGAGTACTGGATAGAAAGCCTTCTGCATTACTGCTAATGGTTCAAGTGTGATCATCAGATTCCTTCAGTTCAGTTCAGTTCAGTTCAGTCGCTCAGTCGTGTCCGACTCCTTGTGACGCCATGAATCACAGCACGCCAGGCCTCCCTGTTCATCACCATCTCCCTGAGTTCACTCAGACTCACGTCCATCGAGTCCGTGATGCCATCCAGTCATCTCATCCTCGGTCGTCCCCTTCTCCTCCTGCCCCCAATCCCTCCCAGCATCAGAGTCTTTTCCAATGAGTCAACTCTTCGCATGAGGTGGCCAAAGTACTGGAGTTTCAGCGTTAGCATCATTCTTTCCAAAAAAATCCTAGGGTTGATCTCCTTCAGAATGGACTGGTTGGATCTCTTTGCAGTCCAAGGGACTCTCAAGAGTCTTCTCTGACACCACAGTTCAAAAGCATCAATTCTTCAGCGCTCAGCCTTCTTCACAGTCCAACTCTCACATCCATACATGACCACAGGAAAAACCATAGCCTTGACAAGATGGACCTTAGTCGGCAAAGTAATGTCTCTGCTTTTGAAAATACTATCTAGGTTGGTCATAACTTTTCTGCCAAGGAGTAAGCGTCTTTTAATTTCATGGCTGCAGTCACCATCTGCAGTGATTTTGGAGCCTAAAAAGATAAAGTCTAACACTGTTTCCACTGTTTCCCCATCTATTTCCCATGAAGTGATGGGACCGGATGCCATGAGCTTCGTTTTCTGAATGTTGAGCTTTAAGCCAACATTTTCACTCTCCTCCCTGACTTTCATCAAGAGGCTTTTTAGTTCCTCTTCACTTTCTGCCATACGGGTGGTGTCATCTGCATATCTGAGGTTATTGATATTTCTCCCGGTAATCATGATAGCAGCTTGTATTTCTTCCAGTCAGCGTTTCTCATGATGTACTCCGCATAGAAGTTAAATAAGCAGGGTGACAATATACAGC
>SJYX01021218.1:463620-499248 GCA_006410675.1 Oreotragus oreotragus | reverse complement strand
CAAATCCTTATAAAAAATTCTGCTAAAAATGTAATAGATATACGGTACAAGAACATAAGCTACTAGTATAAGGGGAGCAATTACTTTTGAGAGACATTAAGAACTGACATTAAGAATTTTATGCTTTTATAGTTTCTAAGTATATGCTTTATATATTGCAATTACAATTTTATAGTTGCACCAATCATCTCTGGTCTGATTAAACCTGATACAACCTGTTAATGAAAGTATTCATGTTATATGAAAATGATTCCAGTAGGTATATTTCTAGCAAATATAAAAATATGAAGACAGTCTACAGAATGGGAAAACATTTGCAAACCATATATCTGATAAGGAGTTAATATCCAAAATACATAAGGAACTCAAACAACTACTCAACAGCAAAAAATCCAATTAAAAAAATGACCAAAAACTTGAATAGACATTTTTCCAAAGAAGATAGATGAAAGACCAACAGGAACACGAAAACTGTTCAACATTATTGGTCATTGGGGAAATTCAGATTAAAACCAAAATAAGATGTCACCTGATGCCTGTCAGAATGGCCATCATCAACAACACAAGAGATACGAAGTGCTGCTGTGCGTGTGGAGAAAAGGAAACACTTGTGTATTATTGGCAGGACTGCAAATTGATACAGCCACTACAGAAAACAAGAGGAAGAACTCTAGAGAAATCAAAAATAGAACTACATATCACCAGCAGTTCTACTCTCAGGAATAGATGCTCAGGGAATGAAAATACTAACTTCAAAAAATATCTGTAGCCCAATGTTCACAGCAGTGTTATTTATAATTGCCAAAACATGGAAGCAACCTAAGTGGCCACTGATGGATAAATGGATAAAAAAGTTGTGATACACACACACATATACACACAATGCAGGATTATTCAGCCATAACAAATGAGGAAATCCTACCATTTGGGACAATGTAGATAGACTTTGAAGGCATTATGCTAACTAAAATAAGTCAGACAGAGAAAGACAAATACAAAATGATCTCACTTATATGTGGAATCTTAAAAAAAAAAAAAAACAACCATCAAACTCACAGAAAAAGAGATCAGGCATGCAGTTAGCAGAAGTGGAGAGTGAGGGGAGGGAGAACTAGAGGAAAGGTAGTTAAAGGCATAATTCCCAATTATAAGATAAGTACAAGGCATACAATGTACAACAAGGTGACTAAATGCTGCTGTATGATCTACAAAAAAGCTGTTAGAACAAATCCTGAGTTCTCATCATAAGGAGAAAATTGCTCTTTTATCCTTTTTATTCTTCTTTCACTTCTTTTTATCTATATGAGTTGATGGATGTTAGCTGAACCGTAATACATGTAAATCAAACCACCATGGAAAAAATAGTGTCAGTGTATATCATATCTTACAGACAATCCTATGAACAATCACAATAAAATGCGTTTATGAACGGACCCAGTGGTTGTTTTTTTTTTTAATTGAGAAAGACTCATTTGGAAAACCATTCTTTTCAGAGTCTGCAAACGGCCTTTTCTGTCAAAGTGCTTGCAATGCCTCCTTCTCCACCTGCTGGGTTGAGGGAGGTGAGCATGGCGACTTTGAAAGCAAGGAATGAGGGTAATGGAATCACAAAATGGAAGGAGCCTGAAACCTCACTTGCAGGAGAGGCCCTCACTAATCACCACCCACTTTGGACTTTCTGTGACTGAGAACTAAACCTCTTCCATGTTTTAGCCATTACCCATTTCTGGGTTGGTTGACCACAGCAACTAGAATTAACTAATATTAATTAGTGAAGCTAAGGAGTTGATTACCTGAGGTACTTATGTACAAAAAAGCTTAAAATTTAATATGTGGTACGACGAACCAATAAAGGTTATAGGAAAGTTAGGGGAAGGAGCAATGAATTTTGCCCAGAAAGGGTTCTGAAACTAAGTAATGGGTGGATTAGGTTTGAATAAGCAGCCAAGGCCTGGATGCACAGAATGTCCTTGAACTGTGCCTACGAGGGCAGTGATGAGAGCGAAGACCAGGAACCTGTGGGGCCAGACTGGGACTCATCGGGGGAACAAACATCATCTTGTGTGCAGGGAGCGCTAGTCTACATTTCAGGTGACTCGGGGTGCGAAGGCTTAGATTAGGAAGACAGGAAGACTGAGTAGAGGTAGTGCTTGTACACATGGTGAAGAAGAGGCTGCCCTGCCAAATGTTTCTGAGGTTAAAAACTAACCCGATTAAACGTAGCGGGCGAGGGTGGGGAGGGCAGGAGGAACAATAAAGAGTGAGGAGAAGTCAGCTTCTGTCTTAGCAGAAAGAAAAAAAATTCTATAAAGTACTAAGCAAAGTAACTATTCTCAAGTCAGAAAGCAAGTACAGATTGTGGGGGAGAGAAAACCAGAATTAGTTCAGCTTTAAAGTTGAATCTGAAATACCCTTTCAAATCCCTCAGACAGGTCTCAGGAGAGACGAGTCTGGCCTGAAATATGTTTAGTTTAGGGACGGGGCAGCCTTTGGAAGTGAGAGCATGAGAGAGCCCTGAATTTACCTAATGGGAAGGTCCCTAAGTCACCCTAGCAGGAAGCTACTCCACTTAACATTTAAATTTGATTTATTAAAAAAGGTCCTCAATTAATTCAAATAAACAATTTTAGAAAGGTAGATTAAGTGAAAAGTCTTTTCCTCTGCTTATCAAGCAACCTGTTGTCTCTGTCCAGAGAAACCAATGTCAGCACATCTTCTGTATCCTTCCTGAGATATCTTCACTCAGTCAAGCAAACGTGATGAAATCTCCCTTCTCTTGCTTTTGTAACACATTGACGTAGATCCCCATCCTGCCTTCCCCACCTCAAGGACACCGACTTACCTTAGTGTGGCACCTTCAGTCTTAATTACATCTCCATCTTTCACATAAACATACTGTTGCTCTCCATTGCCTATAACTTCTTTTCTCTCAGGATTCCGTGGGAGTTTTTTAATGCAATAGGTAGTGTCTAGTCACAAAACATGTAAAATATATGAAGTCACATTTTAAGTGATAATTCAGCCTTTTACAAGATCAACTTCCATACAGCCACAAACACTTGAGTAAATTAACAGGAAGAGGCAACAGAGATTGGGATGAAGCATACCTCTGAGATGGTAACTATCTTTTCCCACCTTAACAAAGAGGTTTTTATTCTATCATACCCTTTCACATCTACATAAAAGCCTTTGTGCTTTTCTAGTCACTCTCATTTTTATACAAAATTTGGAAACAGCACTTTACAGTCTCAGCTAGCTTTGAGATCAAGATGGGTACTGAATACTGTATGGCACCAGGAACTCTACTCAAAGCTCTGTTATAATCTATATGGGAAAAGAATCTGAAAAAGAATAGATATATGTGTGTGTGTGTATATTTATGTCTATCTATCTATAAGATCCCCTCTCTATCTATCTATCAGATCCCCTGGAGAAGGAATGGCAACCCACTCCAGTATTCTTCCCTGAAGAATCCCACGGACAGTGGAGCCTGGGGAGGTGGGGTTGGCGGGGGGGCACGGCTGCAGTCTCTTGGGTTACAAAGAGTGGGACACGAATGCATGCATAAGTGAATTACTCTGTTGTACACCTGAGACTAACATAATATTGTAAATCAACTATACTTTGATATAAAATAAAAATTTTAAAGAAAATGGGTGTTTAAGGAGCATCAGTACAGAACCCAGCAACTTTTTTCTACCTAAGTGCCTGATGCCGCTGCTGCTGCTAAGTCACTTCAGTCGTGTCTGACTCTGTGCAGCCCCATAGACGGCAGCCCACCGGCTCCTCTGTCCACAGATTCTCTAGGCAAGAATACTGGAGTGGGTTGCTGTTTCTTTCTCTAATTTAACTGCCTAACAAAGTAAGAGAGATATGGCATCATAGCAGAACTTAATAATGAAAGGATGAGAGCATAAGGTTCCTTCTGTGAATGCTGAAAGGGTCCTAAACCCAGGGCTGAGAAATGAAAACATTAAAATCAATGTAAACCATAGTACCCTCTCTGACACAAAGACAATCAATTACTTAACCAATCAACACCTGAGTGGACAATCATATAACCAGTATATCACGTATAGTGAGTACAAGCACCATGATCCCAAAGTGCTTAAAAACTGTCATAGTTGGGGAAATAAAACACAAACAGGCAATAATTAGAGGACTACATTCAGGCCTATTTCATGGATATACTAAATGGACAATGCAGCTAATAAAAGCATCAAGTGTTTAGAGAAGAGTGACAGTTAGGAAGGGGTTCATAGACACGATAGA
This sequence comes from Oreotragus oreotragus, assembly GCA_006410675.1. Classification (NCBI taxonomy): domain Eukaryota; kingdom Metazoa; phylum Chordata; class Mammalia; order Artiodactyla; family Bovidae; genus Oreotragus; species Oreotragus oreotragus. The sequence goes on along the minus strand of SJYX01021218.1, from coordinate 494,976 downwards.
ACTTGAGGTGTGACTTACAGGATGAGTAGGATGGGAAAAGGTTCAGAGAAAGACTTGCGGGGAAAGGTGCTAGTAAAGGCATAGAAACAAGGATGAGCTCTGTGCATGTGCCAAATGTGACACTGCTTACTTGTCCAAAGCAAAACATTGGCTGGGAAGTGTGGAGGGAAAGTGGGGTAAGTAAGATGGGCTCAGATCATGGAGGGCCTTAAAGTACCCTTCACAGAACAGAAGGATTTAAACTTCACTGTATGTGGCTACTGTACACTCTTTAGTAAGATTAACAGGTAGATGAGTATGATGGCTGTAGGTGGAGAGACTGCAGGGGGAGAGATCAGAGAGATAGGGGTGGGGCTGTCTCTTATACACATCTAGATGTGTATAAGAGACAGTATGAAGACAGTCTACAGAATGGGAAAACATTTGCAAACCATATATCTGATAAGGAGTTAATATCCAAAATACATAAGGAACTCAAACAACTACTCAACAGCAAAAAATCCAATTAAAAAAATGACCAAAAACTTGAATAGACATTTTTCCAAAGAAGATAGATGAAAGACCAACAGGAACACGAAAACTGTTCAACATTATTGGTCATTGGGGAAATTCAGAAGAGAAGAAAACATTCTGAGGAAAACTGACAAAGGATAGAAATCTGGCTGGTAGGGAGGAGACAGAAATACCGCAAATGTATTAAAAAGAAACTAAAACAACAGCAACTAGACCTTCCCTCTTCTCAGCTCCAAACTCCATTACTTTGCATCTTAAGAGGCAGAGGCAAAAAGCAGTATGTCATGCTGGGAACTGACATTACACAATAAGGCTGTCTTCATTCTAGAGTCAGATAGTGAGGCTTTTTTGTTTTTATTTTGTAACCTACACAATTTTGCCTTTCAGTGAAGCAGTGGAGATATTTTATCTCTAGTTATGAGATCTTTGGCAGACGACCCTTCCAAAAAACTCACACCTATCTCAAAATTACAAAACAAATGTCATATGAAAAAAATAAGTCTGTAACATAATGTGCAAATTTGAAAACACATATCCTATTCACAATAGCAATCTATACAGGCAAGATGGAAGACAGGCATGCTGAAAGCAATCATATTATTACTGAGATGGAATTCACATACTATAAACTTGACCATTTTGAAATGTGCAACTCACTACTGTTGTTAGGTTTGTTTGTTTTTTAAGTATATTCAAAGAACTGTACACCATAAGCACTGTAAAATTTTAGAATGTTTTCAAATCCTCCTACTCAGTGGTATTCACTTCTTATTCTTTCCTTCTCCCTGCTCTTGGCAACAACTTATCTACTTTCTATCTCCAACATATAATTATTTAAACAGGAGGAAACCCTCAGTCATTTGTTAAGTTTTATGGATTATAACAACATTGTTGATGCTAATTATTTAAGCTGATACAAACATGTGATATTGCTCATGTATAATACTTTCTAATAAAAACACATTCTAATTGAAAAGCAGGAAGCAACTGTTTGACTCCTAAGGCTTGGATGTTAAACACATGGCAAAGGCCCAACTTCAGCTGCAAAATAATAATTATCAGACAACAAAATATACTTTATAAGATTTACCCCAAACCAAACCAAAACACTCAGACAGCCCGAGGCCATCTAGTTCTCATGTCTGGTAAAATTGGTTCCCTGTAAGCCACTAGGAGTTCCCAAATCGCATACTGATTGTATTTTACATTTTGTAGGCAGTTTGCTTAAGAGGCAGTCTTCCCTGGTGGCTCAGATGGTAAAGAATCTGCCAAGAATGCGAGAGACTCAGGTTTGATCCCTGGGTTGGGAAGATCTCCTGGGGTAGGGCATGGCAACCCACTCCAATATTCTTGGCTGGAGAATCCCCATGGACAGAGGAGCCTGGTGGGCTGCAGTCCATGGGGTCATAAAGAGTAAGACATAACTGAGCAATTAACTTATCTTCCCACAAAAATCTTATAAATGGCATTCGTAATTTTGGTGTGTCCTGTTAGAAACATAGGTGGCTAGCACTGTAAAGTAGTTGAAAATTTTCCGCCATGCTAACAGCTAAACAAAATTATTAAAAAAAATTAAATAATTAAAATATGGAGCAAAAAAAGTGAAATGGAACAAAAATGATAGTGATTAACAATTGAGAGAATACAGAAATATATACAACTTTGGGGAGGAGACCCTGAAAGTTACCTCTGAACAATTTTAGTGCTGAGCAACTCAAGGTCTGCACGTAGCTGGTCTAGTTTCCACAGAGTTCAGAATGAAACACTAGCCACGTCTTGAATAAGCACTACAGTTTTTGTGGCTATAAAGCTGTGTCAGATTTCTCCTTTTAAATCAATAGTTAATTTATTAAATAAATATTATTTTGTAGGGAACTCAAATCTATTTTCATGTTTAATTTGAAGAAAGTGGGTCAGATGGCCATTAATAGGTGAATGGGTACACACAGATGGTGGTATATTCCTATCATGAGTTACTATTTGGCAATAAAAAAGGGACAAATTACTGACGCATGAAACACAGGTGAATCTCAGAAACAAGATGTGGTGTGAGAGAAGCCAAAGAGTGGTCCTGTATTCTTCCATTACAGGAAACTTCAGAACACACACACAACTAACCTGTGGCAAGACGAAGCAGAGGTGTGGCTGTTGAGGGTGGAGGGGGAGTCACTGCAAAGGGCCATTGGCAGATCTTTCTGGGGTGCTGGGAGAATTATCTTGATTGGAGTGGTCACATCAATGTTTGCCAAACTATACCCTTCACATGGGTACATTTTATGTATGTGAATTCAAGCTCAATAAAGCTGATTCATGAAGGAGAAAAAGGGGGCCATAAATATTTTAATTCATTACCCTGACCCTCACGTTAAAAGAACTGACCAGAGGTAATTAAGGGTCCTCAGTACAGTTTTTTAATTTGCAAAAATTTAACGATGGACAAGAAAGAGAAAGGCGAGGACAGGTCAGATTAAGAAAGTAGTTTCCTGCAGTGGACAGTCTTCTTGGATTGGAAGAAAGAAAGTAAGAAGGTAAGACAGGTTAGACAGGTTTTCACAATCGGCATCCTGGTGATACTGGTGCTGGGACCGAGAATATCTTGGTGTCCCAATTAGTCTTCAACGCCTAAAAAGACAGTCATACAAGTAATACTAGTTGGAATGCTACATGCATCCCTTGTGTGAATGAACTTTCTCAACTTCCTTGTCTTTCCAGTGCCTTGGAGAGGCCAAGCACAGTCCTGTTCCATTATCTCTGGCCCTGCAATGCCCTCAGCCAGGTAAGCCCTGCTCTCAGACACTGTATGGCTCAGTGCCTCTCCCTCCACCCTGGATATCTCTGCCACCGCCCTCCTCTGCTTCACCCTTTCTCCCCTTGCTTTCATGTCGTCGCTTTAGTTTTCTTTGTAGTACCTGTCACCATCTGATCTATGATCCATTTACCTTCCCTGTGAGAATAAAGCTCCATGTTTTGTTCACTGCTAGGTTCCTTGTGTCAAGAATAGGACCTGCATATAGCAGTCACTCCAGTGTTTGGTAAAGGAACGGATAGATGGATGAAACTGTGTGTGTGATGGGATGAGGGAATGATAAAGATGGTAAAGTGTCAGTGCTCAAGAGGTTTCAAGGACAGAGAATTACCAATATGACACCCCCTCCCCAGTAGTTCAGTTTATCACAGTGATTGCCTTATGCTCTGGAAGACATATGGGTGAGAACCACCCACCTCACAGTACTCAGGCCATGTGATCGGCACAGTGCTGGGCACACAGTAAACATTCAACAGTAGCTGCTTAGCATTTAATCTGAAATAGTATGTGTCACACAAACTAAATTAAAACTGACCTTTGTTATGGGCAACGGGGAAAAATACCAGGTAAAAGAGATCAGAGGTAGAAAACAGGACTTTTTTTCCTTTGTTAAAACTGGGGCTAGTTTTCAAGTTACAGTAGTTTCTGAAAGTACCATTTAATTATGGGGTACTCAGTAAATGGTTTACTAGCTTACTTAGCTCTGTTAACTGAATTAAATGATCCTGAAAACACAGTTTTCTTCAATGAACTTAATATTTTCTGTTTACCATTATTGATGCTTTTACAAATATCTGCTATGCCTCCAGTATGATCAAGATGCCAATGGGTCACTATGATTTCCTGGATGGCTGTGTTAAATTCCGTCAGAGTCTGCTTTAAACAGCTGATATATTCTGGGATTGATGGTTCTCCAGTGTCGATGAGGATCCTCCTGAAAATTAAATGGAAGATAATCACACAATCAGAACACACAATATCAATATATTTCTCACACAGATAATTTACAGTACGTGTAAGAAACTGCATAAATTGCCTTGCTTCTAAAGTGCTTGAAAACCAGATGCACATAAGCTTAACTATAATCATCTCACCTTAAGAAGATTCTTTGAAAAAACTTAAAAGCTAAATGTGAGTCTCAACAAGGAATAATAGCAAAGATATTGAACACTTACATAGCATTTAAAAGAAAAAAAAAGAAATAAGGCGCAGTTCCAAGGATCTTACATGTTTTTACAACTGCATTCCTTGTAACAAACTCTGAAGGTAGGCTTTTCATTATTATATCCAGAAATTAAGTAACTGGCCCAAGGTTACTTTGCGAAGAAATGGCAGAACCAACATTCAAGCCCAGGCATTCTGATGCCAGAATATGCATGTTTATTCACTCTGCTCTCGAGATTTTTTACAGCATCCTCAAATGTCTGAGCAATAGCGAAGAAGCTGATTCAGTGGTTTCCCTAAGGAAATCTAGTCTTCTGCACTATATACAAAAGGAAGTACTGGAGTTTCCATATGTGAAAGTGAGGGCAGCAGGGGAGCAAGGGGTGGGGGTGGGGGAATGTTTGAGCTGTTTCCTTCCTTTACTCAAACAACTTACTTTTTCTGCTTTGTGGTTCTGAACCCTCCTTCTGCTTTGTTTGCCTTTCCTCCCTGTTTTATCAACCTGAATATTCACTGGAAGGACTGACGCTGAAGCTCCAATAGTTTGGCACCTGATGCAAAAGAGCAGACTCAATGGAAAAGACCCTGGTGCTGGGAAAGATTGAGGGCAGGAGAAGGAGGCAACAGATGATGAGATGGTTGGATGGCATCATCGACTCAACGGACATGAGTTAGAACAAACTCTGGGAAGATGGTGAAGGAGAGGGAAGCCTGGCATGTTGTAGTCCACAGGGTTATAAACAGTCAGACACGACTGAGCGACAGAACAGCACTGTTTCATGGGGGCAACAGTCTCTCTCTCTGAAGTTCTTTTGAAGAAATAACGGGGACATTTTCCTCCTCCAGAACCAATTCACCAACTTCTTAAATTCATGCTGTTTCACAAGAATCCCTCCCAAGTTGAGGCTGGGGGAGACAGGATTCATCTTGATGAAAAGTCTCAGTTATTCATTTGTGCGTTAATTCCTCAATAGCTGTTTATGAATGATCTACTATGTGCTATGCTTTTTTGTTGTCTTTTACCTTTTTATTTTTAACATCAAAAATGTGCTATGCTTGTCTCACAAGGCAAAAACCCATCTTGCCCTGGAAAAACAACCTGAGTTTATATGTTAATGATTATCTCTTCTGTGATTTCTGATGTTGACTGAATTGCCACACTGGAAACTTCTGACAGTGATAACTAGATTAAAACCTTTAATTATACTATCTAGACTTACTCTTCAGAGAAGTCAATGGCACCCCACTCCAGCACTCTTGCCTGGAAAATCCCATGGATGGAGGAGCCTGGTAGGCTGCAGTCCATGGGGTCGCTAGGAGTCGGACACGACTGAGTGACTTCACTTTCACTTTTCACTTTCATGCACTGGAGAAGGAAATGGCAACCCACTTGTGTTCTTGCCTGGAGAACCCCAGGGACGGGAGAGCCTGGTGGGCTGCCGTCTCTGGGGTCGCACAGAGTCAGACACGACTGAAGCGACTTAGCAGCAGCAGCAGACTTACTCTTCACTGGTCGCAACAAATATTAAATTATATATTCATTTTGGGATGTATCTGATGATTTATGGTATCTACAAGTCTCTAAGCCAAGAGAAAACAAAGCTATTGTTACGGGTGTATTTTTTCTGCCAAGTTCAGAGGACACCCTTAATACACTACCTGAAACACTGCAGGCACTTAGGCACTTTTCTACTATGAATGAATGAAAGCTTTCTTTTTTCTCTTTTAATCAAATCCAATTTAAAACAGTAAGAAATACTATGTCTCCAGAAATTAAAAAAAAAAAACCAGAAGTGTTTTATTAAAGGGCAACATAATCAAGACTAAGTTGTATTAATACTTTACAAACAGGACCTCATTTTATTAAGCATCCTGCAAGGAAGAAATGAAGTTTCACTTTTCATCTACATTTAACAGTGTCTCTTGAAATGTCACTTTGAAGTTCCTCCCACCAAGTTTCCTCTCCTTTGAGTATGGATGTACACTGGGTTTTCCTATGGCCAATGGACTGACATCAAAGTGATTGTAAGCTTTCGTCTCTAGGTCTTTACATACTTCCTCTCATTCCACTGGAACCCTGCAATCAGCCAGTGAATACGTTAGGCTAGCCTGCTGCAGGATAAGTGACCAAAACACAAAAATAAAAACCATACACTGCTACTTTGGCTACGTGGGGAAGAATGGATTGAACAGGGACAAAAGTAAATGCAGACAGGCCAACGAGAAACTATTTTAAAAGCCTAAGCAAGAGTTGTACTGGCTTGGACAGGTTAACAGCAGTGGAAATGCTGAGATCTTTATAATGGCTTGGATATGTGTGTGCAGGAAGTAAAGAAAAGTGGACAAGGAGGGTACTTATTTACCAAGATTCAGACAACTGGAAGAAGACAGGTAGTTTCGAGTGGCTTTGAGGTATCCAATTAGAGATATAAAAAAGCAGTTGGCTACCCTTGTCTGAAGAGGAAACCTGGATTTGTCTACAATGGAGCTATAAATTTGGGAGTTATTAATGAATACAACAGGTGAAGCCCAGGAAATAGTCAAAATCCCCTGGGTAGAGAATACAACAATGAGAACAGAAGAAAGAGGCTCCTGAGGAACTCAATAGCTTAAAATATCTGGTAAAGAGGATGATTCTATAAAGGAGACTGCTACAGTGTAGAATAGCTAGAGAGGTGAGAGCAAATGAGGAGAAGGCCATGTCAATAAATCAGGGAGTGGTCCACAGCATCAAAAGATACTGAAATTCAAATAAGATGGGAATGGTAAAATGACACTGGGTTTAGTGATACAGGAGCCACCAGTGATCTTAGTGGAATAGATGGATCTCACCTGGACCCATTTACTATTCATTTCTAGTCACCTAACATCTGTTAGACCTGCCTTTTGAGAAGCCTATATGCAGGTCAGGAAGCAAAAGTTAGAACTGGACATGGAACAACAGACTGGTTCCAAATAGGAAAAGGAGTACGGCAAGGCTGTATATTGTCATCCTGCTTATTTAACTTCTATGCTGAGTACATCATGAGGAACGCTGGGCTGGAAGAAGCACAAGCTGGAATCAAGATTGCCAGGAGCAATATCAATAACCTCAGATATGCAGATGATACCACCCTTATGGCAGAAAGTGAAGAGGAACTAAAAAGCCTCTTGATGAAAGTGAAAGAGGAGAGTGAAAAAGTTGGCTTAAAGCTCAACATTCAGAAAACTAAGATCACGGCATCTGGTCCCATCACTTCATGGCAAATAGATAGGGAAACAATGGAAATAGTGACAGACTATTTTGGGGGGCTCCAAAATCACTGCTGATGGTGATTACAGCCAAGAAATTAAAAGACGCTTGCTATTTGGAAGAAAAGTTAAGACCAAGCTAGACAGCATATTAAAAAGCAGAGACATAACTTTGCCAACAAAGGTCTGTCTAGTCAAAGCTATGGTTTTTCCAGTGGTCATGTATGGATGTGAGAGTTGGACTATAAAGAAAGCTGAGTGTGGAAGAAGTGATGCTTTTGAGCTGTGATGTTCGAGAAGACTCTTGAGTCCCTTGGACTGCAAGGAAATCCAACCAGTCCATCCTAAAGGAAATTGGTCCTGAATATTCATTGGAAGGACTGATGCTGAAGCTGAAGCTCCAATACTTTGGCCACCTGATGCAAAGAACTGACTCATTTGAAAAGACCCTGATGCTAGAAAAGATTGAAGGTGGGAGGAGAAGGGGATGACAGAGGATGAGATGGTTGGATGGCATCACTGACTCGGTAGACAAGAGTTTGAGTAAGCTCCAGGGGTTGGTGATGGACAGGGAGGCCTGGCGTGCTGCATGCAGTCCATGGGGTCGCAAAAAGTCAGACACAACTGAGTGACTGAACTGAACTGAACTCATTTCATTTTTTATGTTATAAATTTTTTATCACATAAAGGTTTTTATTTTCTAATTTTTTATTTCTATAATATCAGAATACAATTGAATTTTATATACTGACCTTGCATTTGTCCTTTCCATTGCTCTTACTTTATTCCAGCATTTCGGCACTTCCATCTGGGGTCATTTTTCCCTTAGCCTGAACAATTTTCTTTAGCAATTCCTTGTGAGGATCTGTAATAAAAATTTTTTTCTTAATTTTTGTTTTCTAAACACATTTGCATCTTCATTTTTAAAGGCTACTTTGCTGAGCACAGAATTGTAGGTTAACTTCTTTCAAGACATTATTCCACTTTCCTTATTTCTGTTAAAAAGTCAGGTGTGAGTCTCGTTATTGTTCTTTTGAAAGTAGTGCATCCTTTTTAACCTATGTTTTTGGTATATTTGTGGAGGAGGGAATGTTGGATGTACACCTTGAGAAGGGGAACTGATACCAGCCTTCCAGATGCGAGGCCTCTCTTCCTCCTAGATATCAAAAACTATCCAGGGCCCTGTCCTATCTTTTTAATAAAAGTGCATACATGGCTGTCTCTGCCTTCTTTAGGAGCAAGTTCTTGTAGCCACTGTTTGTACTTGGAAGCAAGACTGAAAGGCTGACCTGCCTGACTCTTCCTACTGTGGTACCTCAATCAGTAGCTCTATTTTCCAAGGGCCCTTTGATATCAATAGCTTCTTTTTGCGTGCTTAGAACATCCCCAAGAGCCACAGCTATTTCAATAGTAAGCCTCTTTGTTTACCCAGCTATAGTCCTGTGCTGGGAACCTTCTATTTTTCAAAGGTTGTCATCGCGTCTGGTCCTCTGAGAGCACTCTTCATGCTTTTCAGCGTCCGTGTGTGTGCATGGATGCACACGGCGGTGTGTGTTCATGCGGCTTTCTTGTGATTTTGAAGATTCTGGGGATAGTCTAAAGAGGGGAGGAGCCAGGAGAGACTAGAACTTTTTCCCAGTCTGCCAGCTTGATTCAGTCTCGTCGTTAAACTTCTAAGTACACACTGATCTCTTTTAGTACCAAACCCAGACATCTGCCAGTATCCTATGATCTTTTTTGGAAATCTCTGCTTCTGAGGTGATACCTTAAGCTAGTTCAATAGAATCCTCATGTTAAAATTGGCATCTGTGTGAAACATGTGAATAGACTTCCTGTCCTTCTTCAAAATTATCTTCCAGATTTTAAAGCTCAAAAGAACTGAGAGTTCTGTATTACAGAGTTTCCTACAAACATATCACAACAAAAGTACAAATAATATTTTTGCTCTAACAAAAAACAGAAAACAAGTATTTAAAAAGCACGTAAAGTGCTAAAATCCAAAAGTAAGAAAAAACAACTCAGTAATCCATTAATGTTATTTCCCTACACTCAACCCTGAAACTACTTCAATCAATAGACTCTTTTTTCTACACTAATAAATTCACTAATAACATCATTGATTTATCATTGATTAGAATTAAAGAGTAAAATGCAAACTTGGAAATCTAAAATAGTCTCCAGTTGGTTATAGAAATTGTATAAAAAGAAATGCAGTTCATAATTAATATAATCACTAAATATTTATAGGAGCTAAATCTAAAGAGTTCAACAAAACAATATTTTTAAAAATATTTAATGCATATCTAACATGTCCTACGCACTGTTCTAGGCATTAGATACAGCAGTGAACAAAACAAAAAACCCTCGGTTTTTGGAGCTTATAGTCAGTAAATACATATAATTTGAGTAATATGAACTTGGCCTTTTCCTATGGAAATTACTAAAAAGGCAGATATTTTATGCCCAAACACAAATATAGATATCTCTTATGGAAGTCCATCACACAATCACATAAAAACATATTTGAGAATGTTTATAGCACAAAGATACATTTAGCTACTGGATTCAAAATGCTAGACTATGAGTATCTTCGAGAATGTGAGCAAGGTCAGGTGCCGTAACATTTACCTGCCTATGGAAAAGGAAGCACTGGCTAGTTTTTGATAAGGGTATTAGATGTTAGACAGCTCTTGCCTGTGCATGTTTTGTCGCTCAGTTGTGTCCGATTCTTTGCGACCCCATGAACTGTGACCCACCAGGCTCCTCTGCCCATGCAGTTCTCCAGGCAAGAATACTGGAGTGGGTTGCCATTTCCTTCTCCAGGGGATCTTCCCCACCCAGGGATTGAACTCAGGTCTCCTGCGTTGCAGGCAGATGCTTTACCGTTTGAGCTACTAGGGAAGGCCAGTAACTCTTAACAGGTCTTAATTTATATCCCTAACCAAGCAATTGAAATAATCCAGGTATCCGGAATATGCAGGCTGACAAAAATACTGGGTCTAAAACCAAGATTTTGATACCCTAGAGTTGTACTATCCAATAAGCTAAATACCAGTCACACGTGGTTATTTAACTCTGAATTAATTAAAAATTAAAAATTCAGCTCCTCAGTCATTGCTTTCGGAGAAGGCAATGGCACCCCACTCCAGTACTCTTGCCTGGAAAATCCCATAGACGGAGGAGCCTGGTAGGCTGCAGTCCACGGGGTCGCAAGGAGACGGGCACGGCTGAGCGACTTCACTTTCACTTTTCACTTTCATGCATTGGAGAAGGAAATCGCAACCCACTCCAGTGTTCTTGCCTAGAGAATCCCAGGGACGGGGGAGCCTAGTGGGCTGCCGTCTATGGGGTCGCAGAGAGTCGGACACGACTGGAGCGACTTAGTAGCAGCAGCAGCAAGTTACACTTGGGCTTCCTTGTGGCTCAACTGGTAAAGAATCTGCTTGCAACGAGGGAAACCTGATCGGACCCACTCCAGTATTCTAGTCTGGAGAATTCCCTTGGGGTCGCAAAGAATCCGATACGACTGAGCGAACTTTTACTTTCACTTTCTTTTCCTGTGCACCTTAGCCACATATAGCTCGAAGCTGCCATTCTGAGCAGTGTAGATACAGAACATTTCTCACATTGCAGAAAGTTCTATTGGCCACTGCTGCACTAGGGAGTCTGAAGAGACACAGCACTCCTGGGAAAGAAACAAAATTTTCTAAAGAGGGCTACAAAAAGTGGCAATTTAGGGAATTTCTTGACAGTCCAGTGGGCCTTGGCTATCAAATAGGCCTGTGTTCCATCCTTGGTCAGAGAACCTCAAGCCACGGCGTAGTAAAAAAAAAAAAAAAAAAGTTGCGATTTATAATAACAGAAAAAAAAAAAAGTCTTCTCTGTCCCTTGGCTGTTTTTTAAATTTAAAGAAAATGTTCTCGATGTTAAAACTGAAGGAGCTGAATCTTTCTAATATGTTTTTCGCCAAAATATTACCGTTAGATGAGACTTTTTTTTTTTTTTAAGGTATGTGACCTTCAGTATACCTTCTTCCTTGAGAATATCCTTTAGAAAAGGATTCTCAGCGTTAGAATCCGGAGTGAAAAAGATGAAATTCTAGTTGCAGCCTCTGGGGTTCCCTCTATCAAGGAAGGACTCGGCCCTCTTGGAGGCGAAGTCAGAGCTGCACGGGGCATTTGGCTGAACTCCTACTGCCACTCAGCGGAGAGAAGAGGCAAAGGCTCCTTCGCCTGTCTGTCGGTTGCCAAGCGACGGAGACCTAGCAGAGCCTGGTCGCAGGAGGAGGGCACCGACTGAAAGATGCTGAGGATTTGTAACAGCGCCGGCTTCCATTGGCTGAAGAGCTCCCGGCCGTCGCCATGAGCCAATGGGTAGGCGCATACGGATGACGTTAGACGCCATGCGACTCCTCCCACCCACGTTCTAGCGACGCGTTTAGCGACCGCCGAAACCCACCTCAAACCCTTTGGGGCGGGGTGGGGGTGGTCTGTATTGCCCCATGTTTAGCTTGCGGCTCTCGCTACTGCAGGTGTTCTTCCTGATGGTCCCCGAGAGGGTCCTCTCTCAGCCCTCTCCGTCTCCGTCTAGGACAATGCCCACCCATTCGGACCTGGGGCCAAGGACACAGGGCGGGACCCTACAGTCCTCGGAGGTGCCTGGGATCTCTACGGTGGGTCCTACTGTCGTGACCTCCTCGACACCGGGGAATAAGACCGTGGACCTCTTCCCAGGTGAGGAGAAAGGATGTGGGGATGGAAACTACCGACTTAGATCCAAGTGAATTCCCATAAAGTAAAGAGTGGGGCTGTCGAAAGAGTCTTGGAAGAGTTTAGGGATCTTCACCGCACTCGCTGTGTTTTATGTTGTACTTTCATAGTCTTACCGATCTGTGTCTGTGACTTGACTCCCGGTGCCTGCGATATAAATTGCTGCTGCGACAGTGACTGCTATCTTCTCCATCCGAGGACAGTTTTCTCCTTCTGCCTTCCAGGCAGCGTGAGGTGAGCTGCGATGTGCAGGTTGAATCCTAAAGGGGATTAAGTAATATTTGGACATAGGAAGAGTTTTGCCTTCGTGCCTCCCACCCCCACGTCCACTCCAAGGAATGGAACTCCCTTGGTTTTTCCCAGGAGCTCTGTCCCTCTTCTGATGCTCTAAAGCAGGGCTGCCCAATAGAACAGAACCTTCGTGTTGTCCCGTGGCTGCCCAAGGAGTCCTCTTTTTGGCATCTGACAGCGGTGGGGCACCCTTCTTTGGATATAATCTTCCTTCTAAATGTACCTGTTCTTCCTCCGGTTTCCTGATAGGTCTGCAAGTTGGGTGTGTGTAGACAACTCTCTTATCTTCAGGAGTAATTCCCCATTTCCTTCGAGAGTTTTCATGGATTCAAATGGAATTAAGCAGTTTTGTGTCCATGTGAACAATTGTGAGTAGAAATGTGTTGGCTCTGTATTGCCTAACATTTTTTGAGAGTTAGCTTAGTTTCTGACTTTTTTCCTTTAATTTGTTTTTTAAACCTCCTCCCCCCACCCCCCCCCTTGGATGTCTGTCATCCTCCCTATCCTCTACCTGTCCCCCCAACCCTCTCTTTTTTCTCTTATTGGTGAACACTGGCAATCTCTTTTGCCTTATTGGCTGTGGATCAGAAAACCCATAGAGAACTTTAATTTCTGTCCACCCTCTTAGCTCAGATAATTACAGATCAACTATATCTCCAACTTGCTACAACCTCTATGAAGACACTCACTGAATTCCCACTGCCTGACATAAGAGGCAACAAATAATGTTTGAATGAATGTCTTTGACAAATGAGTCTATATCAACCTTGTTTTTATTTCATGAGGTAACAGCACAGGGGAAAAAACATTCAACTTGGGTCTCAGCCCTCCATCTACTTACTGCTGCACAGACTTGGTGGGCTTTCCTGGTGGCTCAGCAATAAAGAATCTGCCTGTGATGCAGGACCTGCAAGAGACCCAGGTTTGATCCCTGGGTCAGGAAGATCCTCTGGAGGAGGGCATGGCAAACCACTCCAGTATTCTTGCCCAGAGAATCCCATGGACAGAGGAGCTTGGAGGGCTACAGTCCATAGGGTCACAAAGAGTTGGACATGACTGAGGCAACTTAGCACAATGCACACTTGGACAAATCCCTTAGCATTTCCAGGCTTATTTCTTCAACAGGAAATTGAGAAATATCACTAATCCTAAATGTGAAAGTGCTCAGTAACTGCAGAGTGTAATAAACATGAAAAGTGGTTGGTATTAAAGTTTTTAAATAGACTTAGAAATTTGCTAGTGATAACGATAACATTTCTAAAGATATACATCTATCTTTTTAAAATTTATTGTCTAAGAAGAAAAATAATGTTCTCATGTAAAAGACTTAAATGTCCCTTATACTCTGAAGTCAGCTATCCTGGTTTTATCTGACTGTTAGAAAATAAACTGCAAAACTATATTTGTTTCCTAAAACAACTAGTTTGGGGTTTGGGAGATTTGAATTTGGAAGCAGTTATCAGGAGCCTTGCTGCCATTCAGGTTGTGAGAAGATAAAGGGAGCAAGGCAAATGATCCATTTTAAAATAAGTTTGCAGGACTTCCCTGGTGGTCCAGTGGTAAAAAGTCTGTGCTTCCATAGCAGGGACCCAGATTTGTTCCCTGGTGAGGAAATTAAGATTCTGCATGTCTTGAGGTGCGACCAAAAAAATTAAGGTATAAAATAAGGCTGCAGCTACACCATACTTCCCAAATTTCCTATTACCTTCTGCTTCCAGCCTTGTGAAAACACTCCAGGGATATCGCAATTACATCCAAACTGCTGCTTCCTGCGTTTAATCCCCTCCTGCGTCCCATGCTATATTACACAGTTTCCAGACCAATGTTTCTGTACTTTCTTTCCCTAACAACACCTGAGAGCCAGTCCCTTAGGACATATAGAATACTTTGCATTGCTGTCATTTTATATGAATGTTGTGTCTCCCCAGGTAAATTGTCAGTACTTAGAAAGGATGGACCATGAATTTGTCCACAGTGCTTAATATTTGCTGATAATGACCATCAGTAACAGACGTTATTAGTCAGAGACTGCACAGCATTGACCGAGTGGGGAAAACCCTAGACCAGGAATCAGAAGATCTCTGATCTACTCCTGGCTCTGCCAAATGGCTTTGTGGCCTTTTGCAACTCATTTACCTCTCAGGATCTGAATTTCCTAATGGGATTGGGCCACAGGACCTCTAGCCTCCTTCCACATCTGAAATTGTATCAATCTAAGTCTAAATACCTTTAAGCCCTGTTATGTGTAATATTCCATATATGATGTTGGAAATTTTAGGCAAAAATTCTATTTCTATCCTTACCCATGCTCGTTAGGTGCATGATTCCTGCTTACCATCACTACCTCCAATATCCCTGCAGTGAAGTGAGAGACAAAAGGTTAACTTTCTCTTACTCAGTTAAGCCATGAAAAAATGTCCAGATGGATATTTTCTATCTCAACTTCTTTTTTAGCTTAACTCTAACTTTTCTTCTTTCGTTTGTAAAGATAGATATAACTATATATTTTTTTTTTTTAGTGAGGTAAGTATTTCTTCCATGTGGTTTTCAGGGTATGAGTTCTGAAAGAAATAGTATATTCAACAGCTTCTGGAAGCTTCAAAATGTGAAGATTTCAGATCAGAGATGGAAGTTGGTAGTCTGCAGACCAGGAACTTTAGCATCACCCGTTACAGAGCAAAGATTTTTTGATCTCTAATATGCACACACATCACCTGGGAGATCTTTTTGCTAACACGCATGTTCTGATTCGGTAGGTCTGGAGTGTGTCTTAAGATTCTAAATTTCTGACACTCTTCCCGGTTATGCTGGGGCTGCTAGTCTGTACACTGGACTTTGAGTAACACAGACCTAGGAGATACACAGAAAGTGAGTAGTGTGCAAGGCCCCACAATTGAGAGTTTTATTCATTTCCTATTCCATTAGAAAGCTGAAAAGTCAAATGATTAGGACCCTCTGATCACAGAGGATAAAGGTCAGGCTTATGTAATATGGCATCTTCATTAGCTTTTGGGGATGCAGATCTTGATTTCCTTTTGAATCTGTTCAAATGACCATAATTATGAAGAATGAAAGAAACTAGCATGGACCATTGTGTGCTACATTCTTTTTTCAAGTTAGGAGAAAACTTGGACGGTAAAGCAGAGTGTTGTTCATCACAAGCCACGCTCTGGGCAGGGGACAATGTCAGAGGCCTTTATCGGCATCTCTTTCCTGGTTCTGAAGTGCCACAAGAAGATGGCTGCAGGAGTTTGGAAAGACATACATTGCTATAATATAAATTATACAACTGTTACCAAAATACCCTTTGGGTGGATATTTGAAAAATCTTGAATGTAGAAATTATAATGTGAAAAGAATAAAAGATGACAAATCCATATATGTGAAAGATGGAAACTTTATTATGAGGACTAGTCAGTTGAAGTTTAGAGGAAACTGGAAGACTTGGAGAGGACAAGTCAGGTATTGTCTCCAACTCTGCCATATTCTTATGGAAACAGTACCATTTTGTGGTTCTAGAGACTCACCTAGAATGGACAGATGTGCACATTACCAAGACTCCTGTTTTCATCACAGATTGCTAACCTTACATACTCCTGACATCAGAGACTTGGAACTGACTGGCACTCATTGGTCATATTCTTGTCTCAGATCTTAATACTTAAACAGTAATTCAGTTAACAGATTATAAATAAACTATAAGATGATAGAAAGCAAAATCATTATTGTCTGAAGATGGCACATTGGGAAACTTTTGGGGCAAATCTATAACTTAATCTGAGTGGTAATAAAAAAAGTATATAAATGTTTAAAAATTCTTGAGTTTATGCTTAAGATTAGTACACTTGCATACTTTACTGTGTATATCTTATGACTGAATAAAAATATTTTTAAAGATTAGTTTCTTGGTATTCCAGTTACATAAAAATGAACGATTTTCTTTTATCTAACGCACCTTTCTTTAAAAAAATATTTCAGCGAGATTAAACTACCTCCAGAAGCTCCAAAAGGTCACTGCAACCAACTTCCAGACCCTGGCTACAGAGTTTGGAGGTGAATCATTTGCTTCAACATCCCAAACCCAATCACCACCACCTTTCTACAGGGTGAGCCTGGGGAAGGGGAGGGGTTGTTTGGTTGGTTTTTCTCCTCGTACTGACAACTGACCTAGTATCTTTGAGGTGCCCACCTCAAAGTTAAGGTAAGCCATGACCTTTGCCTAGCCATCACCTAGGTAAGCCATTGTCAGCTCTCTTGGAGGGAAGTATTGTCCACTTTAACAAGCTACTGAGTTAACTTTTGTTTCTTATTCTTTTCTGGTGGAGTTCAGTCCAATCTCACTGTGAATAGATTTCTGCTCTCCTTTGTTTAGGCTGGCGACCCCATTGTGACTTACTTCCCCAAGTGGTCTGTAATAAGCTTGCTGCGGCAGCCTGCAGGAGTCGGAGCTGGGGGGCTGTGTGCTAAGAGCAATCCTGCAGGTGAGTCCAGAACACCAGTGCTACCCTTTCTGTTAAACTTAAAAATAGGCTTTGTTATTTACCACTACCTTAATTCTAAGGTTTCCTGGAGAGTAAAAGTACAACCTGTGCTCATTTCTTCAAGAATCTGGCAGATAGCTGTACCTCGGATCCTGCCCTCAACGCTGCCTCTTACTATAACTTCACAGTCTTGAAGGTGGGTGTCCCTTCTTTCCCCACTGTCACCACTGTGGACTTAAAAGTCACCATGCGTCCCACTTTTGGGTTGTGGGGAAAGCACTGAACTGGAAGTCAAAATGCCTAAGAGCTACATAAAAGGCAGAAGGCCAAGAAGCCCTATTATCTGAAGAAAGATGAAAGAAGTAGGGCTGGGTAGCCAGGATGAGAGATTCTCACCCTCCCAGCTAATGGAATTCGCTAGGGGAGGTAGGAGAGGGGGACATCACTGTTTCACCAAAACTTCCTGCTTTTGCTGTTTGTTAGAGCTCTGCTCAGAGGAGGTGGGCATCACAGTCCATCTAGCCTCCCCTCAATCTGCTCCTGGCATTTGAGTGTAAGGAAGAATCAGGTAGAAGAAAAGTTGATTTTTTTTTTTTCTCCCACAAATGTGAAACCACAGGCTTCTGGAGATTTTATGTAAGATACCCGCACAATCATGTCCTTGGTGTTCTCTTATACTAGGTTCCAAGAGGTATGAGTGATCTGCAGAACATGGAGGTATGATGCTTTTTATCAAGAAAAAGAATATTTGATTCCTTTGCATCTGAGGCAGTTTCACTCTAGATTGTAATGGTAAAAGAGAATTATGTGTGATGTATCAAGTGTTCAAGAATGAGTCTAAAACAGTGTCTGTGTGTTAATAAGTATCATATGAAGTAAGAGTTCATATTAGCTAAGTTTGAGAAACTTTGGGTTAAATAAAGTTAAACCTTATATTTAGGATGGAATTCTTAAAGTTTTTAATATACTAGAAAGGCTTCTCAGTCTCTAGGAGGGATGTGTCAGATTCAGTATTTCTAAAACTTATTTGACCGAGGAGCCTTTGTTTTATATCTAATACTAGTAATGTTCCCAAAAATACATTTGGGAAGTGTTGAATAACAATGACTTTTGACCTTAAGTGGTAGACTGGCAATGGAAGGAGAAAGGAAGGTAATTCTCAAAAAAGGAAAAATACTCATTTCAGCATAATACATAAGCTAGAAGAGGAAATGCTTTCTTCCGCCTCTTTCCCTTTCCAGTTCCAGGTGCCTGTAACACCTGTCTCGCAGGCTGGCTCTCCTGTGTTGGCTGGAAACACTTGTCAGAATGTTGTTTCCCAGGTAGGGACGCTGATGCCAGATTCTGGACTAATGTATGTTGATCAGCATTACCGAGGTGCTTCATCTTCCTTTCAGTACCAGACCAACCCCACGTGAATTTGTGTGCATTATCTGAAACTTAACATGTCAAAAACTGAGCCCAATGTGTTTCAGTCGTCCCCATTGTTACCGTCCTCTGTCATTTCATGTCCAGAATATTAAGATTATTTATCATTCTTCTTTCTTTGCCCATGCGCAGTCTGTTTCAGTTTTTACTGACCACAGTTTCTTTTGTTGACAAAATCAGTATCATCTGAAAGTCTGAAATAGACTTGTCAACTTCTTTTCCTCTATTCTGTCTCTTCTAGTCAACAAACAAAAGTAAGAATTAGTGGAAAGCATCATCTTAAAACCTATGCTCAGAAATCTAAGGTGGCCTTTACCTTTTTATGACTTGCATCTCCAGCTACTGTCTTAGCTCATCCTCAGACATGGTGAAAGCGGAGTAAACCAGATTTCCGTTCCACGTTCACTTCTGCCTGTGCCCCTACTCCTCTGCATGCAATCAAACTTATGTTTCTTCCCTTTCAATTCTTACCATAAATTCACCTCTCCCATGAACTCTTTCAAAGAGCGCGATTCAATTTCTTTTTTCATGTGTAGATATAATATGAAGTCAGCTTTTATCTTTTCATAGTATTTGTATTTGGCATTTTTAAGATAACAGTTTTAGTCTCCCTCATCCAGTTTTTTTAATTTAGATATACTTGATATATAAATTATATCAGTTTTAGGTATAAAGCATAATGATTTGATACGTGTATATACTGTGAAACAATTACCACAATAAGTTAGCATTCATCACCACACATAGTTATAATTTTTTCCTTGTGATAAAGACTTTTAAAATCTGCCATCTTAGCAACTTGCAAATACACAATGCAGTATTGCTAACTATAGTCACCATTCTGTTCCCTTATTCAGTTATAGGAAAACCCTTAAAGATAAGAAATCTGTCCTAAACATAATTGGCCTACAAAATATTTTTTATTAATTGATTCTACTTTTGTATTTCAGGTCATCTATGAGATAGAGACCAATGGGACTTTTGGAATCCAGAAAGTCTCCGTCAGTTTTGGACAAACAAACCTGACTGTTGAGCCAGGCACTTCATTACAGCAAGATTTCATCATTCACTTCAGGGTTAGGGTTCTTCTCTTATAGGGGACCAAGAAGAAAGAAGTATCGGGTTAGAAATAGTTCCCCTGCTTCTGTAATACATGTAAGACAGAATAAGAATATGAAGGCCTAGTTCAGTCTGTCAATTGAAGTCTCAACATTTAATATTCTATCATTTAACTTCGAGTGATAAGGATTCAGCAATGTTTATTCATTAGCATATTCCCCCAGCAAAGCAGGACTTCACTCACAAATCCAAACACTTTTTAAAAATAGTCATTTTGAATCATAAACTCAGCTAACATCCCACACAAATTCTTTAACTACCTTTTTTCATGTTTCTGGGCATTGGGCATTTTATTCGTGTCCTGCTTAAGTTTCCAGTCTTGATCAGCACCTTTTGACTTTCTTCTACGTTCTTTCCTTTTGAACATAGCAGAGTCCAGTTTCTTCTTAACTCTACCCTCAAGTGATTCACTAAATCCCATGTCACTCAGAGTTCATCTGTGGAACAAACATAGTTAATTAAAATATAGTTCTAATTACATTTAAACTCCTCTAATTCTAGCTACACTGAACATAGCCCTGAGTTTATAGTAATTTTGACAAACAGGATTGAGAGATCTTTGATAGATCTTTAGTTGCAATCCTTGGTAGAAGGAGTGTTCAGATGGATGTGAATAAGGATTTATTTTAGTGAATAAAAAAAAATAAAAGGTGCTGGAGGAGCAATTTTTGCAAAATGCTACACTTTGGAAGGAAGCCAGATTGTTCAGTGCAGCTAACCTGCAGCATTGCCTTAAGGAAGGGTATGAGGCCACACCAGAAAAGTGAGTGAGCATGACTTTCTCCATACTGACTTTCCTTCACTCTTTCCGCAGGCTTTCCAGCAGAGCACAGCTGCTTCTCTTACTGGGTCTAGAAGTGGGAATCCTGGCTATATTGTCGGAAAGCCACTCCTGGTTCTAACTGGTGATATGAGACACTCAGTATCCTTTTTGGGTATCTGGGTGGCCTACTACAGCCTAATGAGAAAAGCTTTACTGATCTTTTGGATTTTCCAATTCTGTGATTCCTCCAGTTTTTAGGTATTGAGGATTTCCTTTGTTGTTGTTTAGTCACTGTATCTAACTCTTGAGACCCCATGGACTATAGCCCGCCAGGCTCCTCTGTCCATGGGATTTTCCAGGCAAGAATACTTGAGTGGGTTGCCATTTTCTTCTCCAGGGGATCTTTCTGACCCAGGGATCAAACCCATGTCTCCTGCATTGGCAGGCAGATTCTTTACCACTGAGCCACCTGGGAAGCCCCAAGGACTTCCTTTACCAAACTATTAATATATTATGTGCTCAAACGCAGATGGATCAAAGGCTTTAGAACTTATATTAGACTGNGGGATCTTTCTGACCCAGGGATCAAACCCATGTCTCCTGCATTGGCAGGCAGATTCTTTACCACTGAGCCACCTGGGAAGCCCCAAGGACTTCCTTTACCAAACTATTAATATATTATGTGCTCAAACGCAGATGGATCAAAGGCTTTAGAACTTATATTAGACTGGCTGAAGGTGAGGATCCTGACTGAATTGTGTTTATTTTAATGAGATATTTAAGGTATATGGTCATTTTTGGAAAAACAATAATTCTCTATGTTTTCGTTGCCAGAGGGAAATAAAAATGTTACTTGAATAATAACATGATATTAGTAAAGTACCAATAGTGTTAAGCAAATATTAAGAAGCATACATTTTCCAGTCAGCCTACTTTTTCTTTTATGATCTCCTTGACCATCCCTTTCCACCTCAGATGACCCTTTTACAGAGCCAGGGTGATGGAACTTGCTCTATTAAGAGACAAGAAGTACAATTTGGAGTGAATGCAATATCTGGATGCAAGCTCAGGTAACTCTTTGCTTCCACATCATTTCTAACAAATTTGTCTCTACCTGTAGGGAATATGTGATGTGGCAACTTTATATTTTGAATTAGAGTTCAGAGAATGTTAGGAATAGTCTTTAAATAATATTAAGGTTGCTAAGAGTTTTTTTTTTTTTTGAGTCTTTTATACCTATGAAGGGTTTTTTCCCCCTTTTGATATTATTTCTAATCTTTGAATGAATTACATTATGATGTTAGCACTGGACTCCAGACTCCGAGGTGTTTCATTTCAGGCTGAAAAGGGTGGACTGCAGCCACTTGCAGCAGGAGATTTATCAGACTCTTCATGGAAGTCCCAGACCAGAGCACATTGCCATCTTTGGAAATGCTGACCCAGCCCAGAAGGGAGAGTGGACCGGGATCCTCAGCAGGAACTACAGTGTTTCAGTAAGGAAAGAAATACACATTCTGACAAAAGCTTACTTTCCTCTTTTATTTATTAAGATTAAAACCAGACCTGTTTCCATAGTTGGTTTGGTTGTCACAGAAGAAAGATAATGTGGTTGTCCTAAAAGAAAGACTAAGAAATCATGGCCATCTGAAGTCATCATTTCAGGTCAGGTATATACATATATATATATACACACACCTTTCCTTACTTAGATGAAAATCTCAAGGTAGAAGGTCTAGAGAATAGTATTAACAAAAAATAAAAACCTCAATACCCACTACCCATGACGAAATCTCATTCAGCTCTTTTCTGTTTTTATTCTTTCCGGTGACCACGATATCAGTGCTCAGCCCTTGTATCTCTTGATTCCAGTCTAAGTAAAATAGCGAAATGTGTGTGTCAGAGTAAAAGAAAGAAATCTACTTTCTCTTTTGCCCCTTCTAGCCTGGAGAATTCCATGGACTGTATAGTTCATTGGGTCACAAAGAGTCAGACAGGACTGAGTGACTTTCACTTTCCCTCCTGGCTTTAATCAACTGTAGCTTTAATTTTATTTCCTTTCACTTAAGCTTTTTATTTCTTGTCTAAGTAATACATATGTTTGGCTCAAAATTCCAAAAGTACAAAAATAAAACTCTTTCTCAAGACAGCTCTTCCCTTCCACAGAAGCAGGGTTATTACTTTCTTTCCTTCCAGAGATATTACATGCTTACACAAGAAAATTCTCATCTTTTTTTTTTAATCCAAATGATATAAGATCATAAACACTGCTTTGCACTTTGCTTTTTTCACTTGATCTTGAGAGTTTGTTCCATATCGGTATATAATAAGCTTCCTCATCCTTTGCATGGTATAGTTGCATTTTATTCCATTATATGGATAAACCATAAATTTATTTATTTAGGCAGAACATTCAGGTTGTTTTCAGCCTTTTGCTATTATACACAGTGTAGCATTTTATAACCTGGTTCAGGCACAATTTTGTACATGTGAAAATAAGCCTATATGAAAAATCTTAGAAGTAGAATTGCTAGGTCCAAAGGTATATGCATTTAAATTTTTAATAAATATTGCAAATTTATTTCCCATACAGGTTGTACCTATTTACAGCCCCACTATCCATCTATGGGATGGCTTGTTACCCATACCCTCAATACTGGTTTATCAAGCTTTTAATCTTTGCTTATCTGATAAGTGAAAAATAATATCCCATTGTAGTTTTCTTTTTCTCCTACTATGAGTAAGGTTGAGTATCTTGACATACAGTTGAGTAATTCTTATTTTCCTCACTATGGTTTATTTATATCTTTTTATTGAATTACTAGTCATTTTTATTGAATTACTAGCCATTTTTATTGAATTACTAGCCTTATGACTTGTAGAAGATCTTTGAGTATGTGAGAAATTCTCTCTTTTCTGTTATGTGATTTGTAGATATTATTTCCCAGTTTGTCATTTGTCTCTCGACTTTGTTTATGGTTTTTATGCCATACAGAAATTGATTTTTACATTGTGAGATTTATCAGTCTTTTTTTCAACTTTTGAATTTTGGTTCAGACTTTGAAAGGCCTTTCCTCTTAGATTTTATTTTTAAAGTGCCCCCTTTCCCTTTCTCAGCACTATTATGACTTTATGCCTTGTATACTTCTTTCCTTTTAGTGAGACTTGGGGGATAAGTAGATCCATGTACTTGGTCCAGCCTTTGGACAACTGTAGTCAAATTAGTTTTCTTAAACCTCATAAAGCCATACCTAGGGAGCGTGGTTTGGGGTGATACACAGCTGAGTATTAAGAAACGGTCAGTGAACAGGACTGTGATTATAGCAGAATTTACTCTTTATGGTTCTTAAACCTACTATTTACATTTTTAAATCACATTTTTGTAGAATATTTGATAACATGGAAAAATTTTCCTAATATAGATAGAATAAACGAAAGGAAAAGTGTTCTAAAATATTTGAAACAAACACATGAAAAGGTCATTAGTTAGTCAACATCATTAGCCATTAAGGGAATGCAAAACCACAAGAACATACCAATTCATACCCACTGGGATGGCTATAATTTTAAAAATGGATAATAACAAGAGTTGGCAGCAATGTGGAGAAATTGGAACCCTCACACATTGCTGGTGGGACTACAAAATAGTAGAGCCAATTTGAAAAGAGTTTAACAGTTCCTGAATAAATTGAACATAAACATGATCTGTCTCCCCCTCTTCCTAGTTTAGATGTGTTATTGCCTATGTCTAAGTCTTACTATAAATAAAAAGTGTGAAGTTAGAAAAGCAAGGCATATTTGAGGATAGTTGGTTTTGCTAAGTTATTGTAACTTCCTGATTTATGTCCTCACTTCCACCAGTCCTTCCTGCATCTTAGAATTAACTGTCCTGGAGTCAGACTGCTTAGTTGGGCTTCATAATCTAACCCTGAAACATCCTTCCTTAATCTTTCCACTGTTCCTGCGTTCAGATCCATTGCTTCAGTCAAGTGGTCTGCCCAGGGCCAGTGCCTCACACGTGCCTGGCACATAGGAGACAGTAACAACTTTACTTAATCAGTAACTGCCCCTCAGTGGCATCATGTGCTATTTTAGTTGCACACCATTTTATGTGCCATCTCTCTACCTAAATTTTCCTTCAGACACCATTTCCTCCATCACGTATTACTCATCCCGGTTCTATGAAGCTATCCTCAACCAGAAATGGCTGCTGCTTCTGGCATTCCACAATAGTGACTCCACCACTCACTGAGCACTTCTTATAACCATTATACATGGGCTTATTTGTGTCTTATTTATCTCTATGTTAGTATTTCCATTTTATTTTCTATTTTAGTATTTCCATTTTAGAATATTATCTTTTTTAAGATCATGGACAATAATAACCTCAGATATGCAGATGACACCACCCTTTTGGCAGAAAGTGAAGAGGAACTAAAGAGGTTCTTGATGAAAGTGAAAGAGGATAGTGAAAAAGCTGTCTTAAAACTCAACATTCAAAAACTAAGATTGTGGTATCTGGTCCCATCACTTTATGGTAAATAGATGAGGAAACAATGGCATTTTAGTATTTCCATTTTAGAATATTATCTTTTTTAAGATCATGGACAATAATAACCTCAGATATGCAGATGACACCACCCTTTTGGCAGAAAGTGAAGAGGAACTAAAGAGGTTCTTGATGAAAGTGAAAGAGGATAGTGAAAAAGCTGTCTTAAAACTCAACATTCAAAAACTAAGATTGTGGTATCTGGTCCCATCACTTTATGGTAAATAGATGAGGAAACAATGGCAACAGTGAGAGACTTTATTTTTGGGCTCCAAAATCACTGCAGATGGTGACTGCAGCCATGAAATTAAAAGACACTTGCTCCTTGGAAGAAAAGCTATGACCAACCTAAACAGCATATAAAAAGCAGAGACATTACTTTATCAACAAAGGTCTGTGTGGTCAAAGCTATGGTTTTTCCAGTAGTCATGTATGGATATGAGAGCTGGACCATAAAGAAAGCTAAGTGCCAAAGAATTGATGCTTTTGAACTGTGGTGTTGGAGAAGACTCTTGAGAGTCCCTTGGACTGCAAGGAGATCCAACCAGTCCATCCTAAAGGAAATCAGTCCTGAATATTCACTGGAAGGACTAATACTGAAGCTGAAACTCCAATACTTTGGCCACCTGATGCAAAGAACTGACTCATTGGAAAAGACCCTGATGCTGGGAAAAATTGAAGTTGGGAGGAGAAGGGGACAACAGAGGATGAGATGGTTGGATGGTATCACCAACTTGATGGACATGTATCTGAGCAAGCTCCAGGAGATGGTGATGGACAGGGAGGCCTGGTGTGCTATAGTCCATGATGTCGCAGAGAGTCAGACATGACTGAGCAACTGAACTGAACAATAATACGACCTCTTATGAACTTTTGTGTCCTTTCCCTAAGCCACATTGTCTTCTCTGTTACTGTGTAATGTTTGAGAAACAACAGCTACTTAATGCATGATAAATATTAATAGCTATAGGCAACCATCAGCAATTACATCAAATGCTTCTTTACTCTCCTGCAGGCTATGCACTGTACTTCCTGCTGTGTCATACCAGTTTCCCTGGAGATCCAGATACTGTGGGCATATATAGGCCTCCAGTCCAACCCACAGGCTCATGTGTCAGGAGCTCGATTTCTATACCAATTCCAGTCCATACAGGTAAGCCTTGCAAAGCCTAGATTATTATATCAGTCATTTGATGACCAGAGAGTCAATTTATGCTACCAGCCAAAATTGTAATGTTTAGTCAGAATGAACTGGAACAATTAACTTTCAAGTAGATCCTCCCTGCCTGGTTACTGTAATTAACATGTTTTCATGGTAAATACCAGGGAAGGCAATGGCACCCCACCCCAGTACTCTTGCCTGGAAAATCCAATGGACGGAGGAGCCTGGTGGGCTACAGTCCATGGGGTCGCTAACAGCCGGACAGACTGAGCGACTTCACTTTCACTTTTCTCTTTCTTGCATTGGAGAAGGAAATGGCAACCCACTCCAATATTCTTGCCTGGAGAATCCCAGGGATGGGGGAGCCCAGTGGGCTGCCGTCTATGGGGTCACACAGAGTCGGACACGACTGAAGTGACTTAGCAGCAGTAGCAGCATGGTAAATACAATCTATATTTTTTCCCCGTGTTTTTTTAAATTTCATGACTACAGTATAGGTTACTTTGTTTTAAATTATTATATTATAATTACTATATACTGTTTGATTCAACCACAGAAAAGATATTCTATGACATTCTATGTATTCAGTGACAGTCACACATTTGTTAGTCTCCAGCCTGTTGGTTGCTGTTAAAGTTACTACTGTGGCTAATTTGTAATCATCAATTCTTGGCTGATTGCACTCCATTAAAATCAATAATTTTAATATGTAGTAAACATATACCTGCTGTTTATGATATGCCTTAGAACAGTTTTAGCAACTGCCTACAGCTAAGGGAAGTTCAAAAATAAAATGATTAGGTCCTGGTGAACTTCATGTATGAACTTGTATGCCAGATTATTATTTTTTAATGGAAATTAAAACTAATTGAAATTGTTCTCTGTAAGTCATTGATTTTACCTCCCAGAAAAGAAAGAAACTAGAGACTACATTTAAGTCAGAAGTAAAATAACCTTTAGCTCTTCCCTCACACAAGTTGAGCACCTTAGCTCTTTATGCCTATAAATGTGTTAAAACTCGTTACCAGAAACTGTGTTAATGGGAACATTCCATTCTTTCTGTGTTGGCTTACTGAATAAAACAGAACTCTTTCTGTAAGATTCATTTAACCTGTTACAGATATGGCACTGAACCTATTGTTTTATATTTATGAACTGTATCTTTATTCATGAATACCTGTGTAGTTTGGGAATATACCTACAGGATTGTTCATTTTCCTGAATCTCTGGTTCTCTCAGGCATTAACACTACCCAGTGCCTCTGTCCTTTCCAGGTATTTTTAATCATTGTATTTTTCTAGTATTTAATAGAGGTTAGCTTTTCAGGTTAGTCTGTCCTCTCTACAAAATCACACTTACAGTCTTTCACATCTAACTGTCCTAAGTGGTTGACAGCTGAGAATTTCAGTTGTGCTTCATTTGTGCATAACTGAAGACACAATTTCTATTCCAGTGATGGAACAAAATTTAACCCTGTTGAATTTAGTAATATTGAGGGGTGATTTGGGATATGCCAAATCATGTGCCTTTACTTAAGTGTGATTTAAATGATTTGCAAAGGTAATTTTGACTATACAAAAATGTTCACTTCAGAAGCTTGCTTCCATGAAAGATGATACTATGCCCTTGTAAAAGTAAAAGGGAGTTATGAATCAATAGTGTCATATCACAGAAAGTTCAGTTCAGTTCAGTTCATTCGCTCAGTCATGTCTGACTCTTTGTGACCCCATGAATCACAGCACGCCAGGCCTCCCTGTCCATCACCAACTCCCGGAGTTCACCCAAACTCATGTGCATTGAATCCAGCCATCTCATCCTCGGTTGTCCCCTTCTCCTCCTGCCCCCAATCCCTCCCAGCATCAGGGTCTTTTCCAATGAGTCAACTCTTTGCATGAGGTGGCCAAAGGATTGGAGTTCCAGCCTCAGCATCAGTCCTTCCAATAGCAAATGCAAATAATCCTATAATAGTTTTATCATCTGTATTGAAATTTTTTTACTCTAGTCTTGAATGGAAATTTTCTCCTGAAGTCACATAAGCATTCATTTTTTCCTTATGTGTTTATACTGATTATTTGTCCTTAATTTTAAATCACTTCCCTTTATCCACACAGGCTTGTCTCTCAGGACTTCCTGTGCAATTTTTTCTCATCATAACAAGAGGCTATTCAAAGAAAACTAGTATACATGTTCCAAAGTGTCTAAAGTAATAAAAGGAGGAGCTAATTAAGGAGATATTTTGCTGAAGGTATATCTTCTGCAGTTCTTCTCCTTACCCCACGGGCCATCCTCTGAAAGTTTGTAGTTGACAGTGGTCTCACCTAGGCTGTGTCAGTCAGCTCAGTGTGTCTGAATGATGGCATAAAACTAAAGCTGAGTAGCAGACAAGCAGCCTGTAGCCTGTTTAGCCTGTAGATTTGTTTTGTTTGATTTGCAAAGCATTTTGTTTTTTTTAATTTGTGTCAGCATTTAAAAATCAAGAAATTTTACCTTGACATCCAGATCTCTGACTTGTCTTGAAAATCTGGTGATAAGAGATCCTACACTCCTTCATGGCAAAAAAACCTGCCACCGAATGGTGAAAGTGAAGGTCACTTAGTTGTGTCTGACTCTTTGCGACACCATGGACTATACAGTCCATGGAATTCTCCAGGCCAGAATACTGGAGAGGGTAGCCTGTCCCTTCTCCTGGAGATCTTCCCAACCCAGGGATTGAACCCCAGTCTCCCACACTGCAGGCGGATGCTTTACCAGCTGAGCCACAAGGGAAGCAAGAATATTGGAGTGGGTAACCTATCCCTTCTCCAGTGATCTTCCTAACCCAGGAATCTGCATTACAGGCAGATTCTTTACCAACTGAGCTATCAGGGAAGCCATACTGAGTGGTGATTGCGACTAATAAAATACTTCCTTCACACAGCCTGCAGCTGCCCACCCTTACCTGCCCCACTTCTCTCATTTAGGTTGCCTGCTTAGGCTGGTGGTATTTATGTTTCTACACCTTGAAGTGAAGGCACTCTGAAGTTTGAACTGAATTGTCAAAATGACTTTTCATTATATAAATGTAGCTTTGGAAAAACTTTAAATTCCTCTCACTACAAAAAGTAAAATAGTAGCATGTTTGGAATGTTCCCAAGAACAAACTACAAAATAAAGAAGAATTTAAGCAAAACATTGTGTAGACTTACATCTTCTTGTATGATAATAATAGAAAAACATTTATTGAACATTTACCATATGACAGGCACTGGTAATATTTTTTATAAGTATTTTTTAAATAAGTGTTGAATTCTCGCAACAAACCCATTAAGTAAATGCAGTTTATTTACATGGTACTCTGCTGTTTATGTTTTTGTACTAATTGGGCCTTTACAAGATTATAGGATTGCCAGATGTCAGTATCTTTTTGTCTTTTTGTTGGGACTATTACTTTTCTCAAGGAAAAAAACAACAACAAAACAACTCTGCTGGCTCCCAACTAAAGGGTATGTGGATAAGCGCATCTCTCAGCATTTTGAAGCCAGACTGGGCCAAGATATTTCATTATACAGAGTAATTTCCCTATTTTTGGTTCCGTACTTCACTCTGTCCTTTCTATATATCCTGAAATCCAGAATTTCTCTGGTTTAAATTTTCCAGTCTCTCGTTGAAACAGGGAAAGGGTGGTTATCTGATTTCATGGAGGAGGATATCACTCAGTTACCATGTTCTGTCCCTGCCTCATCCCTGCCTCCCTGTTATCTCCTATTACTGAGTCAGGGCTCTACAGAGATTGTCTTCTAGTTTCTGAAGGCTTTTAGGTTTGTCCTTCTAACCCTCTGTGAAACCTTGCTTCCATCCATTTTCTATATTCATGTATTATCTCTCCATTTCAGTGAAGATGGAGTTTTGTATCTGTTTCCTATTAGAGTAGTTTCAAGATATATAGAAAGAAGACATGCCTTTACATTGCCATCCTAAAATCAAGTCTAGTAGTAGTTCTTGATGAGCCTCTATCCTGAGTGAGTCTGAAAAAAACAACCCAATTCAAATAACTTTTAAGAAAAACATGCAGGATATCCCAGCCGTGAAACACCACTGTAGACTTAAATATATATTTAAGTAGATGGGTTCCCTGATAGCTCAGTTGGTAAAGAATCCACCTGTAAAGCAGGAGCCCTCAGTTTGATTCCTGGGTAGGGAAGATTCGCTGGAGAAGGGATAGGCTACCCACTCCAGTATTCTTGGGCTTCCCTTGTGGCTCAGCTGGTAAAGAATCCACCTGCAATGTGGGAGACCTGGGTTTGATGCCTGGGTTGGGAACATCCCCTGGAGAAGGGAAAGGCTACTCACTTCAGTATTCTGGCCTAGAGAATTCCATGGACAGTCCATGGGGTCACAAAAGTCAGACACTACTGAGCAACTTTCACTTTCATACAGGAAATTAAAAGTTGCTTTCTTGGGCTCATAGCTATCTTAAAGGTCTGTTCTCAGTATAGAATGACCTCAAGTTCATTGAATGACCAAAAGTTCCCTGATTTGGGAGTTTGCAGGAGCTAATGACACTTTTCCCTACCTGAGTTTGAAACCAATTAAAAAGAGTCAGATGGAGATCAGAATTCCGGCTTTATCACTAATAAACGCTAGGCAGGTGGTTATGACTTGAGTTTGCAGCAGGGAGCTTCCTAATGTACAACTGCACTGTTCCATTATGAGTTCAGTTCAGTTCAGTTGCTCAGTTGTGTCCGACTCTTTGCGACCCCATGAATCGCAGCACGCCAAGCCTCCCTGTCCATCACCAACTCCCGGAGTTCACTCAGACTCACATCCATCGAGCCAGTGATGCCATCCAGCCATCTCATCCTCTGTCGTCCCCTTCTCCTCCTGCCCCCAATCCCTCCCAGCATCAGAGTCTTTTCCAATGAGTCAACTCTTCGCATGAGGTGGCCAAAGTACTGGAGTTTCAGCTTTAGCATCATTCCTTCCAAAGAAATCCCAGGGCTGATCTCCTTGCAGTCCAAGGGACTCTCAAGAGTCTTCTTCAACACCACAGTTCAACAGCATCAATTCTTTGGCACTCAGCCTTCTTCACAGTCCAACTCTCACA
>SJYX01021218.1:431365-463189 GCA_006410675.1 Oreotragus oreotragus | reverse complement strand
GTCGTCCCCTTCTCCTCCCGCCCCCAATCCCTCCCAGCATCAGAGTCTTTTCCAATGAGTCAACTCTTCGCATGAGGTGGCCTAAGTACTGGAGTTTCAGCTTCAGCATCATTCCTTCCAAAGAAATCCCAGGGTTGATCTCCTTCAGAATGGACTGGTTGGATCTCCTTGCAGTCCAAGGGACTCTCAAGAGTCTTCTCCAACACCACAGTTCAAAAGCATCAATTCTTCGGCGCTCAGCTTTCTTCACAGTCCAACTTTCACATCCATACATGACCACAGGAAAAACCATAGCCTTGACTAGACGGACCTTAGTCGGCAAAGTAATGTCTCTGCTTTTGAATGCTTAGTGCTGTATTATTTAGCTTTTTTAATCTCTTCTAAATCTCAGAATTCTAACCTACTTATCAAAAAAAACTAGCACAAAATATGGTTTCTATTTTCATATCATTTTTGACATTGTTTTAATGTAGGTCTATTTTTGTAGCTAACAAACCTAGCTGTGAAACTATTCTGGGGATGATATGAAACTAAATATGAAACTATTCTGGGGATGCTAAATTTCCTCTTTCCCTAATTGGATACACATTACCCTATCCATTTGCCTCAAGAAGCTGGCATAGAAAGAAGGAATGGCCCTAATGAAGGAGAAATCCAGTCCAAGCCAGTTGTATGGAAATGGATGGCTTCCGTGGGAAGATCCTTACAACTCACAATGAGTTGACTTGTGGGTTTCTTCTTGAAATTTCTCAAGGGACCCATCAATACTTATAGGAACTCATCCTTATCCCCCACACTAAGCCAACGTGAAATTCTATATTAAGTACAGAAAAAGTGAAAGTGATGTCGCTCAGTCGTGTCCGACTCTTTGCGACCCTGTGGACTATAGCCCAACAGGCTCCTCAGTCCATGGGATTCTCCAGGCAAGAATACTGGAGTGGGTTGCCGTTTCCTTCTCCAGGGGATCTTCCCGACCCAGGGATTGAACCCAGGTCTCCCGTACTGTGGGCAGACGCTTTAACCTCTGAGCCACCAAGGAAGCCCCCATTAAGTACAGAAGGTTGTCTTAATATAGAATACAAGTCAGAAGTACTGTCAAATGTCAGAGGTCACTCAGCAACAATGACAAGATTGAAACTCATGAGTTTCAATTGCTCCATTTTAAGAGACATTCAAGCCCATGAAGTGGGAAATTTGCTATCCATCTCATTTGTTTTCCTAGAGTAGCTTTTAAATAAAACTTCAAAGCCAAAAAATTTAATGTTCTAGTAATTGCATTTGTTGTTGTTTAGTCACTAAGTCCTGTTTGACTCTTTGTGACCACATGGATTGTAGCCCACCAGGCTCCTCTGTCCATGGGATTTCCCAGGCAAGAATACTGGAGTGGGTTACCATTTCCTTTTCCAGGGGATCTTCCTGATCCAAGGATGGAACCCACGTCTGCTGCATTGGCAAGGGGATTCTTACCACTGAGCCACCAGGGAAACCTATAATAGCATAGTTTTAATAAATATTGCTTCTGAAAAGGTTCTTCATCTATTTCCATATCCACACCACCATCCAGGAATTTTTATTAGGATCTATTTGCAAATAGTAGCCTACTCCACATGACTTAAAGAGAGCTAAGCAGATCTATATGAGGGAATTTACCATGTAAATTATAGTACAGATCCACCCAAGGGCAGAAATGTACAGCTCTAGAATATTTCTGTTGAGTTAAAATCTAACAGAGAATGAAAAGATGCTCAGTATTATTAGTCACTACAGAAATGCAAATCAAAATAACACACTAAGATGGCCAAAAATTTTAATGGGAAATAAGTCTTGGTGAAGATGTGGAGAAACCAGAATCCTCCTACATTGCTGATGAGAATATAAAATGGTGCTATTGCTATGGAAAACAGTTTGCTATTTTCCTTAATAAGCTAAACACTGAATTATCATGTTAGCCAGTAAGCAATTGCACTCCTAGGTGTATAACCCCCAAAACTGAAAATAAGTATTTTAAAATGCCTGGTATATGAATTCCATAGCAGCATTATTCACAACAGCCAAAGGTGGAAACAATCCAAATTTCCATCAACTGATGAATGGATAAACACATTATTTAGCTATAAAAATGAATGAGGTACTGATATATGCCACATCAGGATGACCCTTGAAAACTTTATGCTAAGTGAAAAAGAAGCCAGACATAAAATGCTACATATTACAGGTTCCATTTATATAAAATATCCAGAATAGATAAATCCATAGAGACTAAACCCAGATTGGCAGTTACCAGGGACTGAGAAAAGGAGGAAATGGGGAGTGAAGACTTAATGGCTGTGGAGCATTTTTTTAGGATGATGAAAATGTCTTAGAACTAGATTATGGTGATGGTTATGCAACACTGTGAATGTACTAAATGCCACTGAACTAAATACCACCATGTGTAAAATAGATAGCTAGTAGGAAGTTGCTGTATAACACAGGCAGCCCAGCCCAGCACTCTGATGATCTGGAGGGGTGGGATGGGGAAGGGTATGAGGGAGGGGAGAGAGATATATATATATATATAATTATGGCTGATTTGCACTGTACAGCAGAAACAAGCACAACATTATAAAGCAATTATTTTCCAATTTAAAAAATTAATTAGGCATACACACACACACACACCTGGTCACTTGCATTCCTTTACCAGGGTTTGGCAATCTCGTATGTTAGGTGGAGCTGTGGCACAAATCATTCTCCGGTCACCAGATGCCTGACGTCAGCGCCCCCACACCCTCAGCCCTGAGCCTGGGGGAGAGCTGAGGTTGAAACAAACACCCTCTATGACCCCCAGGCTTCTGAGTGGGTGATGTTCTCCTCTTTTTTCTTCAGGGAGATGACAGGAAGCACAGGCTGTGCTTTTATTCTGCAACCTTCAGCCTGTTTCAGGAGTTCCTACCAGCTACAGACTCATCTCCAAGCCCAAGAAGCCTCGGCATGGCTCCAGGGTGTCCAGGTTGTGTCCTAAGAGCTCAGTGCCAAAGCTTTGTGTGTTCATTGCAGTGTTTCTGAGCAGTTCCACATCACTATCATTTCCACTGATATTTGCACAAACAAGTTTGGACAACGTTACTTTAACATTCCTTCTCATTCCTACATCCTGAATTCTTGACTAGTAACATAAACATGACAAGTGCTTGAGAGCTAAACACTGCCTTTAATTTTTTCAATAACGTGATAACTATTTGAGAAGACTATCACTGCCCTTACTCATCTCTTTCTACTGAGTCCCAGAAATGATGAATAGAGGAAATATGTCTGGCGTGTCATAAGGCTCTTAATAAACTAAACATCTTCTGGAGAGCAATCATTTTCTGTCTGGAAATTTTTTAAGATTGCAGTCTATGCACACACTAATCTTATGCAAATCACTTATCAAAAGCATATGCTAACCTCACTCACTGTGGCTCTTCTTTTGCATGCAGTGGGTTTTGAAACACCCTTGGAAGAACTCTCAGAGCCCAGTGCTGAAGAGAGTGCTGTAATCATATGTATTCTTCTACTTAATAAAATAGCACAAATACCAAATATTTCTTTACTGAGTCAATTAATAAATATTTCTTGAGGGCCTTCAGAATACCATGCCTGGCACTGGACATAAAAGAAACAAAAGAGACAAGTCAAAAGAACACAAATATTTAATTCTCTTTCTGAAAAGATCTATTTCTAAACATGGAAGGAGAACAAGTCAACAACCTGGACAGGTCAAAGGCTGGCACCTCAGGATCGAGATTCCAATTCAAACTCCATTCTTCTGGACCCCTTTTCTGACTGACCCTAATCAGCTCTAGTCATCTCTAACTGTACTGCTTCATTTTGTATATGTGACTGCATTATTCTCTGTGTGTGTATGTATTCACATGATAGACATGGATTTCATCATCTCTTTCTATGCACTCCATATATAGATAAAAGAGTACATGCACAGGCACCTTCATATCTAACTATAGTACAGGCTTTTGAGGGATAAGTGGCTATGCCTTGTATCTGTCATCACTTTTTTTTTTATAGCCCACCCATCTTTGTTCCCATGTTCAGCATTAGGTGTGGGATATAAACTTAATAGGGTCTCAAGAGGGGCTGGTGCCATTAAAAAGAATGAAACAGTGCCATTTGCAGCAACACTGATGGTCCTAGTGATTATGCTGTGTTTGGCTGTGTTAGTAGCTCAGTCGTATTCTCTTTGTGACCCCATGGTCTGTAGCCTGCCAGGCTTCTCTGTCTATGGAGTTCTCCAGGCAAAAATACTGGAGTGGGTTTTCTTCTCCAAGGGATCTTCCCAGGAATCAAACCTGGGTCTCCTGCATTGCAGGCAGATTCTTTACCATCTGAGCCACCAGGGAAGCCCTGTGCTATTATACTAAGTGAAGAAGAAGACAATATCATATGGTATCACTTATATACAGAATCAAAAAATATATATATACAAATGAACTCATCTACAAAATGGACTCACAGAGAACAAACATGGTTACCTATGGGGAAGGATTTGGGGAAGAGATGGAATAGATTGGGAGTTTGGGATTGACATGTACATACTGCTACATTTAAAACAAAAAACCAACAAGGACTTTCTGTATGCCACAACGAACTCTGCTCAATATTCTGTAATAACCTAAATGGGAAAAGAATTTGAAAAAGAATCGATACATGTGTATGTATAACTGAATCACTTTCCAGTATACCAGAAGCTAATACAACATTGTTAATCAACTATTCTCCCATATAAAATGAAAAAAAAAAATTAAGGGCTGGTAAACCAACTTGAAAGTAAGGAAATTATTCTGGTCACTACATTTTCTTCCTTGAAACATAGCAGCTCTTCAACAACTTCGTAGGCAACCTTCGCAAAACCATTTGGGGCTTTTCAAAACTTTTTACCTACATTATCTCATTTCATTCTCATAACAAAGTAGGTTGTGCGATTTCCCCATTTTACTGATGAACAAAACCAAGAGCCAGAAAAGAAACTAGTATGTCTAGCTAGGAGGTTGTACTATTCTGTTTGCCCTTCCAGCTCCTCTCTCCCCTTTCTCCACCTGCTCCCTTTCCCAGGAGGCTGATCTACCTCAAATGCCATCTTGCTCACTGGCTTCCAGTTAAAGTTGGCCAGTGGAAGGATCTAAGGAGAGAGAGCAGAAGGAGAGTAAGGTTGGGTATTTATTTCTCTTATTCTTTTTCTATTGGTTAACCAGAAATCAACTGTGACCCTTAAATGATGACAACAGCTCCTCTCAGGTGGCCCTCTCCATATTTCCCCTCTCTCCCAACTCCAGTAACCACTCCCTCTCCTTGGTTCTTCAACCTGATGATGGCTCCTCACTTTTGCTTTCCAAGAAACTCCACACCATCTTTGCTGTTTCCCTCAACCCAGGCCACACCTTGTAAATAATCTTTCTTTTAAGTGCTCCTTGACTGCCCAGTATGAATGTGCCATCTTCCTTGCTAGGATCCTGAGCAATGTAATTAGTACTAGTCACACCTTCTACCTCTTGGCTCAATCCTTTGGATTCCCAGGCTAAATGCTTGCTCACAGCAATATCAAATCAAAGCGAGGGGCATTATCACATCACATAGGCCACCTGTTCCACATCAGGACCTTTCAGGAGTGCAAATACTCCCAAATGGAGCCTGCTGGTTCTGCTGGTGACGTCTGGAGGATAGAAGCCTGTACCTGCAGACAGCTGTAGCTTGCTCTCAGTAAACAATTCAGCCCTGGCCATCAACATTAGTGGAAGCAAGATAATGACTCATCAGAGAAGCTGCAGTCACTTGACCCCCCATGACTCAGACATATATTAACAGTCCGCTGAGCTGCATAAAAGCTGAATAAACCAAGGCTCTGCCTCATCCAGGTTCCTGGCAATTAGTGAGGTAAAAAGCACTAGAAATCTGAGTCTGTTTGGTTCTGTCAAATATTCTCCCCCATCAGTCCTTCAGTGTCCTTCTATCATCCCTCCTCTTTCCACCCCACACACACATAGAGTTGTACTATAAAGAAAGCTCAGCACCAAAGAACCGATGCTCTTGAACTGTAGTGTGGAAGAAGACTCAGGAGAGTCCCATGGACTGCAAGGAGATCCAACCTGTCCATCCTAAAGGAAATCAGTCCTGACTATTCATTGGAAGAACTGATGCTGAAGCTGAAACTCCATTATCTTGGCCCCCTGATGCAAAGAGCTGATTCATTTGAAAAGACCCAGATGCTGGGAAAGATTAAAGGCGGGAGGAGAAGGTGTCAACAGATGATGAGATGGCTGGATTGAATCATCGACTCAATGGACATAAAGGTGAGCAAGCTCGAGGAGTTGGTGATGGACAGGGTAGCCTGGCATGCTGTAGTCCTTGGTGTTGCAAAGAGTTGCACACAACTGAGCAACTGAACTGACTGAACTGAAAATCACCCAGGATTTTTTTTTTTTTGATGTGTAGTTTATTTACAATACTTTGCCAATCTCTGCTGTACAAAGTGACTCAGTTTTACACTTATATACATTCTTTTTATTTTCTTTTCCATTATGGTTTATCAAGGATAGTGAATATAGATGCCTGTGCTATACATTAGGAACTTGTTGTTTATCCATTCTAATTGTTTTACTTAATGTTTTAAAATACAGTCAAGATTCAAAATTAGGACAATATAAAACAGTGTGCACTTTAAAATCTTGTTCCCATGTCTCTGTTCATCATCCCATCTACTCTTCCCACATCCCAGGCTCCCATCTCCATCCCTGAGGTATTAGAAGTCTATTTTATATCCTTTCTCTGTTCCTTTATGCAAATAAGTGAATACAAGTACACAAACACACACATTTCAAGACTTCCTGAAGATGCATGCATTTTTTTACTTTGCTAAAGCATATGTATTAATTGGGGAAATAAAATATTATGCATTTTAACATCTGAAAGAATTATTTTCATGGGTTATTGTTAGCCTTCATGGGTGGAGTACCTCCTACATACCATTATATATAATGCTGACAACATCATTTTATAGATGAAGAGAAGTGAGAGTTGAAAAGGTCAAGTACCTTGTCAACTTCAGACAGCTAGTGGCAGAACCAGGAGAATGCCTCCCCCCTTCAGCATCCTATTTTGGGGAAAAGGCCCAAGTATTCACCTAATTACTTAAGCAAAAAAAAAAAGTCCCATATCCAGTCAATCACAAAGCATATCAAGTCTTATTTGCATGAACTTCTAATTATATTTCAAATCTATCCTTTCCTCTCTATTCCCATTACTAACTCCCTCAATGACCCTCATCATTATCTATTTGATACACCATCATACCTGGTCAAAAACACTGGCTTTCTAGAGAAGGCTGATGTTCCCCACAATTTATTCTCCCTTCTTCTCCTAGAGTGAGCTAATACATAAATCCAACAGTGTCTATCTGCCTCAAATACTTCCATGCTCCCTAAACATGAAACCTAAACATTTGTGTGGCATGGTTGGGCCCCAGACATGTTTCCTGACCATCCCACCATATACCTTATGATACAGAAAAAAACAAAGTACTACAAGTCTCTAGAGCCCTCCAGCTCTCCTGCTCTGGGGTTTTGCCCAGCTGAATCCTCTGCCTAGAACACACTTCTTTTTCTTGGCAAATTCCTCATCCTTCAGCTTAAGTGATGCCTTTTCTGGAAGCTGTCCTTGCTTCCCCCAAACAGATCTAGATACATTCTCCCTGTGTTCCCATTGCTTTTTGTTCAAACCACATGAAAGCAGTCATCTCATTATAATGAATGGACCAGAAATTTCCTTTTCTAAACAAGCAACGCAAGTAATGGTTGCAGTGGTCTCCAAACCTTTTTGTATTACGCACCACATGAATGCATGCTAAGTGACTTCAGTCGTGTCCAACTCTTCGCGACTCTATGGACTGTAGTCTACCAGGCTCCTCTGTCCGTGGGATTCTCCAGGCAAGAATACTGGAGTGGGTTGCCACGCTCCTCCGGGAGATCTTCCCAACCTAGGGAATGAATTTTTGTCTCTTATGTCTCCCTCACAGATGGGGTTTTTTACCACTAGTGTCACCTGGGAAGCCCCTTTCATTATGCACAACATGCATTTTATTTTCTTATTTTTAAATTATATATTTCTATACTTATAGATAAAATGCACTCAAAATAGAAATGTTAAAAAGGTAAGATACAAACAATTCTAAATAGAATTTAGAATTTATAATATTTTCTTTTCACACATAAGTGGACTGTCTTGTGCATCGTTACTATGGAATCTGCCTATCAACAAACTGAGCATCTTTCCTAATGGTCTCAAGGGCCACATGTAAGAAGATCTCCAACTACAAAAAAAAAAAAAAAAATCAAAGAAACATCTATTGCGGTCCTTCTGTGTACCAGGCAATGTGTTGGACAATTTCATTCATATTATCTCACTTAATCTTTCCAAAAGCCTTGTAAGATAAGTATTATTGATCTTTAAGGTTGACATTTCATGAGATCCATGTAACTTGCCTAATATTTCATAAATAAATGATGAAGAGAGAATTTAAACTCAGGTAATGTTTTTCACTATATCCTGTATATCAGTTAAGAGTGTATCTTGCTACAAGTAACAGAAATTCAGTCACAATGATTTAACCAAATAGTGGTTTATTTTTTCCTATGACAAAAAGCTCCCATGTGTAGAATTAAGAGTGGTAAAGAGTATCTAGAATGGCATCAGATACAACAGGTTTTTCTTTTTTCTGTCTCACTATCTTTAACAAAGTGGTTTTTGTCACAAAATGGCTATTCTACCTCCAGGCATCACAGTCATGTTCTTAGCATAAAATAAAAGTTGGAGAGGGGACAAAAGATAAAATGTAAAACCTGAAAAGGCACTTATCAGATGCCTCAGCCTCCTTTAACAAGCTGTCTCAGAAGCCCCACTTGGTGATTTGACCTTGAATCTCACTGTCAGAACTATGTAAAAGGTCAACCCTAGTAGCAAGCTGAGTAGCTTAAGCTGGGGATAACTGGGACAAACTTGGATTTCTCTTAGTTAGGAAAGGGAATAAACTTGTGGGGAGGCACCCAGGAATATCTGCCAAGTCATTCCTGCCTTAATGCCAGAAATACCACTACATTGTAGCTGCTGCATGAATAGTCCTTAGCATTCCAGCAAGAGACTATTTTCTGGCCATGTAGTCCCCATCTGATGCAAGAATCCAGTCATTACCAGATGGTTTTTCAGCTTCTGCTTGAAATTTAGAGAGACAGGAAAGTTCATGACTTTACTTTGTAACCTATTCTAAATGAGGGAAGCTTTAATTGTTGAAACTTTTATTCTAGTAATAATCACAGTGTATCACATTTACAATTTTACATTAGACCTAGGGGGTTTTTCTTATTCGTCTCTGTACCAGGTCAGTTGATTGCCATAAAGAGGTGACTCAAGAAAAGATCTGAGGCATAAATTGAGCTATCTTTTTCATATTGAGATTAAATGATTCTTTAAGCCATTAAAAAAATCTTTTCTCTCCTAGGCCTAGCCTACTCAACTAGGCTGTCATGTTCAGTTAATAAGCAGTATGAAGAGTGAAATATTAGGGTCACATCCCAGGAGATGGTCAGGATGTAGAAGAAACCCTGCAGAGCTCTGGAAATAAGCACTGTTTCAGGAAGAGGTGAATGTGCTTTTGGGAACAGCTTGTGATCTTGACCCACTCTGTTGAGAAGAAATGGGGGCCCTGCAGAGCAGTTCCCAGTCCACCCACCTGTCCTCTCTGCTCATCTGGGTTTCCAATATTGCCTTTGGAAAATTTTTGCTGCCAGGGAATGACCAGTTCAGTTCAGTTGCTCAGTCATATCCGACTCTTTGCAACCCCATGAATCACAGCACGCCAGGCCTCCCTGTTCATCACCATCTCCCGGAGTTCACTCAGACTCACGTCCATCGAGTCCGTGATGCCATCCAGCCATCTCATCCTCGGTCGTCCCCTAATCAGCAAACATGAGGTGTATGTGTGCGTCTCCAGGGCAAGAACCTCTCAACCCAGACCACAATACCACACACCTGGTGTGTTCACCTACAGAATGAGTTTGTATTCCAGAGTGAAATATTTGGAGGAAAACAAATGAAGTGGAGACATAAGCTCCCAAATTTCTAGAGAGTAGGACATAATGCTTCTGAGTTAGGATCTGCAGTCAGGCCAGAACAAGATCTGAGGGCTTCCCAGGTGGATCAGTGGAAACGAATCCACCTGCCGACGTAGGCGATGCAGGTTAGATCCCTGGTCCGGGAAGATCCCACATGCTGTGGAGCAACTAAGCCTGTGGGCCCCAACTGTTGAGTCTGTGCTCTAGAGCCCGGGAGCCACAACTACAGCGCCCACGTGCTGCAGCTACTGAAGCCTGTGTGCTCTGGAGCCCAAGCCCCACAACAAGAGGGGCCACCACAATGACAGGCAGCACAGCTAGAGAGAAGCCCCTGCTCGTGGCAACTAGAGAGAAGCCCACGCAGCAGTGAAGACACAGCACAGCCGAGAGTAAATGAAATAAAACTTTAAAAAGAATAGGAGCTGATCTTGTGATGGTTTAACTTCTCAGGGCTTCTGTTTCTTCACCAGTAAAGCAGGAAGAGCAGTACTGCCTACCTCAGAGGTGGCTGTGAAAATCAAATGATACAGACTGGAAAATACCACGGTGCCTGGTGTATACATGCTTGGTAAATAGCTGATCATCGGCACACGGCCCCTTGGGTTGGCACAGGTTCTACTCCTGCTAGGGGTGCTTTCTGCATCTCTGACCCCTCAAGATCATACCTGTTTCTTACTCTTCCACCCCACACACCAAACCATCCTAACTCCCTCAATATTCTAGTCCCTCGAAAAAGCAAGCCTTTTTATTTCTGATTATGATCCTTCTCTGCACTTGGCTCATAAACTTACTAGTATCCTCAAGTGTCCTTCCTCAAATTATCTTGCTCACCATTTTTCCCTGACTCCATATAAGCATAAATTGGGTAACTCCAAGTTAGCTCTCTTTTCATTTACTTCATTTTATTCTTCTGTCTTTGTAAAACAGTAAAAACAAGGATCTAAATCCTTCTTACTAAAAATAATTTTTAAAAGATTTTATAGCACATTATCATTTACTCAACACTTGCACTTAATAAAGCTCATAGGAAATGGCAACCCACTCCAGTATTCTTGCCTGGAGAATCCCATGGACAGAGGAGCCTGGCAGGCTACAGCCCATGGGGGTCACAAAGAGCCAGACATGACTGAGTGACTTTCTCTTGTCTTTATAACAGCCTGGCAAAGAACCATTATCCCCATTTTCAAAATGAGCAAACAGATTCAGAGGGCTGATAAAACTTGCCCAAGGACCCAAAGATTATCAAAATGGATGTAAGACTAAATGTCTGATGCTCTGAAACTCATGGTTTGGTCTCACAGCCAGTTTGACTCAGTGCAAAGGTCACTGTGGGCTTGGCAGCCTGGACAGATGATACATAACCAAAATCACTTATCAGACAGGTGAACTGGCATCTATAAATGCTGCCTTTACCCTCTTAGTCTCTATGATATGAGCTGGA
The DNA here is from genome assembly GCA_006410675.1 of Oreotragus oreotragus. Taxonomy (NCBI): domain Eukaryota; kingdom Metazoa; phylum Chordata; class Mammalia; order Artiodactyla; family Bovidae; genus Oreotragus; species Oreotragus oreotragus. Next base: position 451,609 of record SJYX01021218.1, on the reverse strand, counting down.
CATGTTAGCACAAGCCAGTGGCACTGGGATAATCTGTCTTCTTCCTTCTACTGTGACTATAAGATATACCACCAAAAGAATCTAAGCCATTGCACTCCATCAAGTATTTATTGCACACCTAGAATGTATTTAATACCATAGAACAAACAGAGAGCTCAGACCTAGTCCAGTGGCTCCCCAGAGCTTCCACACTAGTCAGGGGCAGAGATTAAGAATATAAAGCAGTAATTTACTGTTAAATTGAACAGCAGGGGTTGTAAATGCTGAAATAACTCAGAAAAGACAGATTCACGAGGTCTGAAATAATAAGGGACGGTTTGATGGAATGAAGTTTCAAGTGGAATGAGAGGATACACTGTGAAAGAAATGGGAACTGTATGTCTAGTAATAGTTACTCCCAGTGTATTTCATGTGCCAGGCATTTGTATACATAACGTCTCAGAGTATTCGAAATAATCACCCTGGAAGGCAACTGCTTTTATTCTAAAGAAACAGAGTCAGAGAAGTTAAACAGTTTGCCCAAAGTCATAAAGCTTTTAAGTGATAGATCCAGGATTTAAAATAAGGTTTATCTAATGCTAATGTTAGTGGGGTTTTTTCTACCTATGCTGCTCACTATTGACAGGTAAATCCAAGAACTAAAACAAATGTTACTGGCCCATCAAGAGGGCCCTCTGAGAGGAAAGGGTATAGTGAGAAGAACACTGGAGCTAGAATCAGTAGACCAAAATTTAATACATTTCTGTCTCTAGCCTATTTGGTAAATGCCTTAACACTTTTCAATTTCCTCATTTAAAGAAAATGGAGAAAATTCTGGCATCTATCTCAAATAACCACTGTAAGTAGGAAATGAAGAACATGTAGATATAACTAACACATATAAAATATCCACTTTTAAGTGTGAATTTTAATAAACAAGATACAAATTGAAGCCCTTAAAGTATGAGTTTCATTGGATTTACTTCAACTAATTTCCAAACACTATATCATTTTCCGGCCTTTCAGGGGATGGGAGTAGGGAGCAGGGTGGGATCAGAAAGGGCAGAGAACCTTCTGGGCATTTCTCAAACTATCAGAGGCCCTTATGTTATTGGAGCGACCAGTCCCTTTGCACAACTGATCCTCCCAGGCCCCAGAGTGTTTCCTCTCAATGTTCTCTCCTCGGAAAAAAGAATTAAGGAGTGAGCCATCTCCCAAACAGAGAGCCAAAGACCAGCTCAAGAAGAGCACCAAGCTGAGCACACAGCACATGGTCATAGACAATGGTTAAACTTAACTGGATTCTCAAGGATCCTAAAAGCCAGCCTCTGAGACTAACCGTTCTGTGGAATTCAGCAATAAATGGGGATGTCCCTTGCCTGAAGGACAGAGAGGTGTGCAGGGGGTTGAGCAGAACTTTCTATTCTGGCCCCTCCTCTTCATCCCACAGCCCACTGAGCTGTCTCCAAGGAAGTGAGTGCTCCTGGTAATGGCCGAGTGTGCCAGACAGGGGCCTTGACTCATCCCATCGCCTGGTCAGCAGGAGCTATGTAAGCCAGAGGGATCTTAGGGGGAAAAAATCCTTTTATGAATTCATGACTTTCTTGCTGACTGGTGACATTTACAGTCCAAACCTAGTACAATCAGAATTTCAGGCTTTGGTTCATGAATTGATGGAACAAAAAATGACCACCTTCTATTTATGTAACTATAATTAGTGCCTTTTTTTCCCAACAGTTCAAAATACTGAATAGTATTCCTTTCTGAACTCTTAAAAATTGAGAAATAATATTACTGGATGGGGGAAGAGTTTCAAGAGCACTAAAGGGCCTGCTTGACTGAGTGGAGACAGACTCTGGGGGTCGCTGATATTAATGTGATTCCACTGGTGTCCAGGGACCCTCCTGCTGTGCTTGCTGGGAGAAGACAAGGAAGTGGACAGTACTCTTCTCTTCAGTCAATCATACATGCATCCATTTATTTATTCACTCAAAAAGCATGTATTGAGGACTTTTTGTGTGCCAGGCTCTGCGCTAAGCATTTGAGAGAGAAAGGAGTTATAAAGGAAACTAACTTTACAGGTAGGGTTAAAGGGGACAGAAAATCAGGCCAAAAACTGTGGCCTATAGGAAGAGAAGTTAGTCATAGCCTAAAGCGTAGCCTTGGAACAGAGCAATTGAAAGTTTCCCTTGGGTTCCCTGACACAGAAAATATTCATGACTTGACTAAGATCATAGATATCACTGAAGTCAGAGACTGACCTAAATTCAAGCCCTGAATGACGTTCTGACAACACCATGAACCTAACACAGTGAGAGGAATTCAGGCTTTGGAAAGAAACACCTGGATTTAAGCCCTGGGATTACCTTTAATTAGCTTAGCTAAACCTGTCTGAACCAAAATATTCTTGTGTAAAAATAGGGATAAAAAAATACTCATTGTAAAATGAGGTTGTTAGGATTAAGTGATATACTGTGATTTACATTTCCAATAAAATGGAGTAACAGGGACCAAATTTTCCCTCCCACTTGAAACAACTGAAATACAAGACAACATATTAATATATAACAAAATGGTTTCTAAGACTGGACATCAAGCAATTAAACACAAAGGAATACTCCAGCTGCAGCCAGGGCCAGCCTGCCCAGGGATGCACCTGATCAAGACTGATGGTAAATAAATGATGTGGGTCCCACAGCTGAGCCAGCTTACTGTTTTCAGAGAGTTCCCAGGCCATGGAGTCAACATGAAGCCTGCTCAACTCTAAAGACACAGAGATTAGACTCCAGAGATCAACTGACTAGCAATTTCAAGGCTGAGGGTCACTTTAAGTAGGTAGTAAAGGACTTAAATATCAGGGAAAATAATACCCAGAATTAGGAATAATTCTTTCATTTTGAGTAGAGAACTCCATAATTCCAAGGGCATTAGAGTATTCAGAAGGATTTTGCCTCAATAGTAAGACAAAAATGAACCTTACACTAAGACACTTATGTGTTTCTAACAAAGCTTAAAACATGACCAAAATATCAAACTGTTTCCAAGTAATTTAACTTTGTCCTGAAAAAAAGCTCAAGAATATTTACAAGTATACATATATATCCAGCACTCAAAAACACAAAATTCACACTGTGCAGCATCCGATCAAATATCAACAAGCATTTTAAAAAGCAGAAAAACACAACCCATAATGAGAAGGGACAAAATCAGCCGCAAAATAGCACAACTGATACAATTAGTGGACAAGGACATTAAAACAATTATTATAATTGTGTTTCACACAACTAAGAACTTACAGGAAGATTAAATATGTCTGAGACTTGTAGGATATAAAAAGACCCAAACTTCTAGTGGTGAAAAACCATGATATCTGGGATAAAAGATACAGTGGATGGGATCAATGGCAGATTGAAAATTACAGGAAAAAATAAGTGAATTTGAAGACTGAACAAAAGAAATTATCAGAAGTAAAATGAAAAAAAGCATCATTGAGCTGTAGAATAACCTCAAGAATCCTGACATATACATAATTGGAGACATCAAAATAGGAGAGAGGAATTTCTTTAAAGACAGAAATTACCAAAGCTCACTCAAAAAATCTGTGAAGCCCTAATAACCCTATATCTACCAAAGAAATGGAATTCATGTATATTAAAACGGTTCCATAGAGGATATTCCAGACCCAGAAAATCCACCAATGAGTGCACAAAGGGAAGAAAGAATTCCAATTCTGCAGAAATGCTTCCACATAGTTAGAAATAAGTGAGAATGAAAAAGTACAGTGTGAGTAGCTAAGTCGTGTCCGACTCTTTGTGACCCCACAGACTACAGCCTGCAAGGCTCCTCTGTCCATGGAATTTTCCAAGCAAGAATACTGAAGTGGGTAGTCATTCCCTTCTCTAGTGGATCTTCCTGATCCAGGAATCAAACCCAGGTCTCCTGCCTTGCAAGCAGATTCTTTACCATATGAGTCATCAGGGAAGCCCAGAAATAAGAGAATATTTCCCAATTCATTCTACAAAATGAGCCTTACACTGATACCAAAAGCAGTGAAAACATTTCAAGAAAATAAAATTATTGACTATTTTTCATGAACATTGATATAAAAATTAACTAGCAAGGAGCTAGTTAGCAAGGAGCTTCCCTGGTGGCTCAGCTGGTAAAGAATTAGCCTGCAATGCAGGCGACCCTGTTTCAATTTCTGTGTTGGGAAGATCAGCTGGAGAAGGAACAGGCTACCCGTGCCAGTATTCTTGGGCTTCCCTGGCTGGTCCGATGGTAAAGAATCCGCCTGCAATGGGGGAGATCCTGGCTTCAATCCCTGGGCTGGGAAGATCCCCTGGAGAAGGGAAAGGCTACCCACTTCAGTATTCTGGCCTGGAGAAGAGTTGGACACAAATGAATGATTTTCACTGATTAATCAAGCAATATTTTAAGAGGATAATGCATCACAATCAAGTGAGCTTTAGCCCAGAAATGCAAGGCTGATATTTTTAATCAACTAGTATAATTCACCATATTAACAGACAAAAAGGACAAGAAATCTAAAGAAGTATTTGACAAAATTCAACATCCATTTCTGATTTTTTAAAAATCTCAGTAAACTTGTATAGAAGGAAAACTCTTCAACCTGAAAATCTATGAAAAACGTACAGCCAATGGCATTTTTTGATGGAAGACTGAATGCTTTCCCTTCAGCAGAAACAAGGTGAGGATGTCTGCTCTCACCATTTCTGTTCAATATTGTACTGGAGATTCTAGTCAGCCCAATAAGGCTATAAAAACACAAAAAGTTTAAAATTGGAAAGGAAGAAGTAAAGCTCTTTACTCACCAGTGACATGATTGTCTACTGAGAAAATCCTATGGAATTTGGTGGGGGAAAGCTACTAGAGTAAATGAGTATAGCAAAGTTTTAGAATGTAAGACCAATATACAAAAATCAATGTATTCCCCTATGCTGATGACAAATAATCAGAAATTCAAATTTTAAAATGCTATTTATAATAGTATGAAAATATAAAGTATTTAGAGAGAAATATGACAAAGGTATATAATGCTTGTACATTAAAATTTACAGAACATTGCTAAGAGGAATTTAAGCACACCTGAATAATGGAAAGATACATAGTGTTCATGGATTAGAAAATTCAATACTTTTAATTATATAAATTCTCCTCAGGTTGATCTATAGATTCAATGCAAACCCAGTCACAATCCCAGCAGACTTTCCTCTGTGTGTGAACATTGACAATCTGATTCTAAAATTCATCTGGACATGCAAAAGGCCTACACAAGCCAAAGCTACTTTACAAAAGAAAGCTTTGGAGAACTTATACTATTTGACTTCATGACAGTATAAAATTATATTCATCAAAACTGAGTGATATTGGCATAGAGATAGACAAATAGTTTGATGGAACAGAGACCAGAAATAGACCCACACATATCTGAACAATTGATTTTGACAAAAGTGCAAAGGCAATTTAGAAAGAAAAAGTCTTCAGCAAATGGTGCTGGAATAATAGGATTTTTTTTTCACATTGGATCTATACTTCATACCATATATCATATTAACTCAAAATAAATCCTAGACTTATATATAAAACCTAAAACTATAGAACTTCAGGAAGAGAAAAGAGAAGATAATCTTTGTGACCTTGGGCTAACAGCCAAAGATTCTTTGTGTGTGTGTGTTAATCACTCAGTCGTGTCTTACTCAGGGACCCCATGAACTGTATAGCCCACCAGGCTCCTCTGTACATTGAATTTTTTAGGCAAGAATAGTGAAGTTGGTTGCTGGTCCCTTCTCCAGATCTTCCTGATCGAGGGATTAAGCCCAACTCTCCTGCATTGCAGGCAGATTCTTTACCTACTGACCCACCAGAGAAGCCCAAAGATTCCTTAGATATAGGTCAAAAACACAATCCACAAAAGAGTAAATTGATAAATTGGACTTCATCAAAATAAAAAATCTCCGCTCTTTAAAAGATACTGTTAAGAAAATGAAAAGATAAGGTACAGACAGAAAATTTGCAAATCTCTTATCTGAGAAAAGACACAAGTATAGAATAAAGAACTCTCAAAACTGAATAATAAGAAAATAATTTAATTTTTGAACAGGCAAAATATTTAAAGAGATACTTCACCAAAGAAGATACACACACGGTAGACAGACACATGAAAAGATACTCACCAACATTAGCTATTACCCCTACATACCTACTAACAACGTCTGAAATAAAAAAGACTGACCAAATTTAAGTGTTGGCAAAGACATGGAGCAATTGGAGCTCTCCTCATTGCTGGTAAAAATGTAAAATGATCCAATCATTTTGGAAAACAGTTTAGTAGTTTCTTAAAAAGTGAAATATACACTGACCATAGGACACAGCCCATTCCACTCTTAGGTATTTATCCAAGAGAAATGACAGCATGTGTCCATTCAAAAACATAGCAGCTTTATTTTTAACCGTTAAAACAGTAAATGACATAAACAAGAGATGAAAAGATATAAACGACTTGTGGTGTATCCAAACAATGGACTACTCCTCAGCAATGAAAGTGAATTAACTATTGACACACACAACAATATGATGAATCTTGAATTATGTTGAGCGAAAGTCAGGTAAAGAGTACATACTATATGATTCTGTTAATATAAAATTCCAGAAAATGTAAATTAATCTATAGTGACAAAAAACAGATCTTTGGTTACTTGAAGATGACTTAGGGTGGGAAGAAATAGAACCAAGGTATTACGAAGAGACAGAAAAATAATTTTGAGGGTGATGGCTACAGTCATTATCTTGATTGTGGTGATGGTTTCATGGGTATATACAAGTTATGAAAGATTAAATTGTATGATTTAAACATGTGCAGCTTGTGGCTTGTCAATTATAGCTCCAAAAGGCTGCTTCTTAAAAAGTACATATTTGTATGGAACCCCCCACATAGTGGGCCATAAATAAATGTTAGTTTTCTTTAACAATTATGTTTTGCAACTATGGACAAATAAGATCTTAATTCCTGGCTAGGGGAGCTCTTTTTTCACCAGAAAAAGGGCAGAAACAGTTTCTGAAAAGCTAAACTGCTCAGTCATCTTTCCTTTTGATTTTCCTAAGCTGGCAGCTCTGTATCAGCAATGCCCTAGAGAGCCAGGCAATAAGAGGGGCCAGCCCAGCTTCACTTCTCACCACCCTCACCTCCCAAAGCCGTTGTCTTTGACAACCTAACCCAATTTGGTGACTTATCAAAATGCAAGGGTCTTGATTATATATCCTACTGCCCCAAAATGGTGTCTGGTATTTAGCTAGTGCTTGATAAATGCTGAGAGAAGATATTAAAGATCACAGTTTCTATCCCTGTTCCTGTGTGCCTGCATGGTGACCTCTGGTGCTCCGTCTAATATAGGTCCCAGCAGAACCTCAGTAAAGAGGATACTGAGGAGCCCAGGTACATCTGATATAGGTGAGGACCGCTCCAGCCTGCAGCCATGGCTTTGCTTGTGAGGGGAGAGTAGGTCTATGAGGGCAAAGTTGATGCAGAGAAGGTGGTGCCACCTGAGGGCATTCCAGGCAGAAGCTGATGAGCTTCTGAAAGGCCTGACCTGGCCCCCGACAGCACTATTTTAGAAGATGAAGAAATACCACTGAGTACAGGAGAGAGAATCCTTCCCATTTCTACACAGGATCCATTTACAATGGCATTAAAAATATAAAGTCTTTAGAGAGAAATCTGTACAATACTTGTGAATTCTAAGTTATAAAACGGCTGAGAGAAATTAAACTTGAAAATTGTACTTCATGGCTTTTGTGAACTAATTTTCAGTGAGAGGTCAAGTTGGGTTTTCTGCAGGACATGTTGACATAGGTGCCTTTAAAATTAAATTAATACATGGAGAAGGGCATGGCAACCCACTCCAGTATTCTTGCCTAGAGAATCCCACGGGACATAGGAGCCTGGTATGCTAAAGTGCATGGGGTCGCGAAGAGTCAGACATGACAGTGGCTAATACTTTTCACTTTCAGATATAAGAATTTAATAAAATTCAATACTTATTTATTAGTTTTGAAAACATTTGGAAACTAGAAAGTCTTTAACTTACTGAAAGGTATCTAAAAATAACCAATAGTCGATCATACTGAAAGCAGCGGTTTCAGGACAAATACTGGGACTTCCCTGGTGCTCGAGTGGTTTGGACACCACATCTCCAGTGCAGGGGGCATGGGTTCAATCTTGCTCAGGGAACTCAGTGTCCACTTGCCATGTGGTATGGTCAAGAAAATTTTTTTAATTTTAAAAAAAGAACAAATACTGTAAGATTTCACTTATATGCAAAATCTAAAAAATAAAGAAAGCTGATAAACATAACAAGAACAGACTCATACAAAGAACAAATATGGTCACCAGAGGGGGGATAGCATGGTGAAGGACAAAATAAGTGGATTAAGACATATAAACTTCCAGTTATAGAATAAATAAGTCATGGTGATATAATGTACAACACAGGGAATATTTCAATAATTTTGTATGGTAATAGACTGGTTCCAAATTGGGAAAGGAGTACGTCAAGGCTGTATATTGTCACCCTGCTTATTTAACTTATATTCAGAATACATCATGAGAAACGCTGGTCTAGATGAAGCACAAACTTGAATCAAGACTGCCAGGAGAAATATCAATAACCTCAGATATGCAGATGATACCACCTTATGGCAGAAGGCGAAGAACTAAAGAGCCTCTTGATGAAAGTGAAAAAGTTGGCTTAAAGCTCAACATTCAGAAAACTAAGATCATGACATGTGGTCCCATCACTTCATGGCAAATAGATGGGGAAACAGTGGAAACAGTGTCAGACTTTATTTCTTGGGCTCCAAAATCACTGCAGATGATGACTGAAGCCATGAAATTAAAAGACGCTTGCTCCTTGGAAGAAAAGTTATGACCAACCCAGACAGCATAAGAGTCAGACATGACAGTGGCTAATACTTTTCACTTTCAGATATAAGAATTTAATAAAATTCAATACTTATTTATTAGTTTTGAAAACATTTGGAAACTAGAAAGTCTTTAACTTACTGAAAGGTATCTAAAAATAACCAATAGTCGATCATACTGAAAGCAGCGGTTTCAGGACAAATACTGGGACTTCCCTGGTGCTCGAGTGGTTTGGACACCACATCTCCAGTGCAGGGGGCATGGGTTCAATCTTGCTCAGGGAACTCAGTGTCCACTTGCCATGTGGTATGGTCAAGAAAATTTTTTTAATTTTAAAAAAAGAACAAATACTGTAAGATTTCACTTATATGCAAAATCTAAAAAATAAAGAAAGCTGATAAACATAACAAGAACAGACTCATACAAAGAACAAATATGGTCACCAGAGGGCGGATAGCATGGTGAAGGACAAAATAAGTGGATTAAGACATATAAACTTCCAGTTATAGAATAAATAAGTCATGGTGATATAATGTACAACACAGGGAATATTTCAATAATTTTGTATGGTAATAGACTGGTTCCAAATTGGGAAAGGAGTACGTCAAGGCTGTATATTGTCACCCTGCTTATTTAACTTATATTCAGAATACATCATGAGAAACGCTGGTCTAGATGAAGCACAAACTTGAATCAAGACTGCCAGGAGAAATATCAATAACCTCAGATATGCAGATGATACCACCTTATGGCAGAAGGCGAAGAACTAAAGAGCCTCTTGATGAAAGTGAAAAAGTTGGCTTAAAGCTCAACATTCAGAAAACTAAGATCATGACATGTGGTCCCATCACTTCATGGCAAATAGATGGGGAAACAGTGGAAACAGTGTCAGACTTTATTTCTTGGGCTCCAAAATCACTGCAGATGATGACTGCAGCCATGAAATTAAAAGATGCTTGCTCCTTGGAAGAAAAGTTATGACCAACCCAGACAGCATATTAAAAAGCAGAGACAATACTTTGCTAACAAAGGTCTATCTAGTCAAAGCTATGGTTTTTCCAGTAGTCATGTATGGATGTGAGAGTTGGACTATAAAGAAAGCTGAGCATCAGAATTGATGCTCTTGAACTGTGGTGTTGGAGAAGATTCTTGAGAGTCCCTTGGACTACGAGGAGATCCAATCAGTCCATCCTAAAGGAAATTAGTCCTGAATATTCGTTGGAAGGACTGATGCTGAAGCTGAAACTCCAATACCTTGGCCACCTGACGTGAAGAACTGACTCACTGGAAAAGACCCTGATGCTGGGAAAGATTGAAAGTGGTAGGAGAAGGGGACGACAGAGGATGTGATGGTTGAACGGCATCACCAAGGTGATGGACATGAGTTTGAGTAGGCTCCAGGAGTTGGTGATGGACAGGGAAACCTGGCGTGCTGAAGTCCATGGGGTCGCAAAGTCAGACATGACTGAGCAACTGAACTGAAAGTAATAGATGGTAACTAAACTTATTATGGTGATCATTTTGTAATGTAAAAGGACAGCAAATCACTATGTTGTATACCTGAAACTAATATTGTAAGTCAGTTATATGTCAATAAAAATATCTAAATAAAGATAAAACTTTTAAATGTAAAAAAAAAAGTTAATATAATCCATATAGCAAGCATGATTCCTGTGAAAAGCACCTGCCACGTATTAATGAAGCTATGCTTGTTTTTCATCAAACATATAAGGCTCATGAGAACAGGAACTAGAACAGTACCTAGCACATAGTAGACACTCAATAAATGTTTATTGAATGAAAGAATCATTTAACAAGGTTATTTGTCAATTGAATTTGTATGCAATGCTTTGAAGAACTGCCAGTTATGTAAATTTCCTTGATCAAAATTGTGATAACAACTTTATTTAAATACCCTCGCATTTCCTTATTCATTCCTTCAGGGGGGTCTACTAGCATCCCCAGGAGACTGGTAGAGATATAGACCTTATCGTAAAGAAGAAAAGCTAGAAATAGTTGTTTCAGAATTGTAGATTACATCTCAACTTAACCAGTATTATCCCTGGAATATGGTATTGTGCAGGCCCAATCAGCAGTTCAGTAAGGACCTCAGCTTGTTCCCATTCACCACCAAAACAGAGAAAAAAGGTTTTATGAATATACCATCTAGATAAATAAAATATATCACTAACATTAATTAGTTGTTATTTCTCTGCTATTATTAAAAGGAATTACCTTGTTTGGCCTCTCTTCACTTGTAGATACTTAAATACAACGAATTTAACACATTTCAAACCCTTAGTTCTGCAAAATGTTGCAAATCATTCCAATTTTATTGAGAAAAGCCTTTTCAAAAAACAAGCTTCAAAGATCTCCAGTGGGATAGGAAATTCATACTTCAAGAATCACCTGAGAGCTTTGAAAAATGAAGATTCCTGGTCTCTACTCCTGTCCTACTCTATCACCTTACACATAGCCAAGATTCTGATGTAGGCGGTCTGGGATTCAGACCAGAATCTGCATATGGAAAACGGTCTCCAGGTAGTTTCCAGATTTCAGAACCGCCTTTTACATTGTGTTGCTTTATAAAAACCTTCCATAATCACTGACTGCTAAATCAAGGGCTTCTTTCCTCTTATTCTAAAAGAGAGGACACACCAAGCCTGATGCATATATAGGAGCTACAATCTCACACCCCTGCAAGAACAGGTGTGTAGCATAAATACATGAGGGGGTGACAGAGCACAGTGGGATGGCAACAAATATGACTGATCTAAAAGGGACAGATATTTACCAGTTCTAGCCAAAGGTCAATATGAGCATAGCATTACCAGAGTTTCTACATTTTCCAAAGAAATCCATTTCACATAAAATGTCCTGTGAAGGCTAAACTAAACACATCCGTGGGTAACACATGGCCCAGAGACCAAACAATCTCTGATTCTGAAAAGTGGCGGGGACAAAACCCTGTTAGACCATTGTATTCATTTACTGGTGGCTCAGCAGGAAAGCAGCAGCCTGCCAATGTGGGAGACCCAGGTTTGATCCCTGGGTCGGGATGATCCTCTGGAGAAGGGAATGGCTTCCCACTCCGGTACTTCTTGCCTGGAAAATCCCATGGACAGAGGAGCCTGGCAGGCTGCAGCTGCTGCTGCTAAGTCACTTCAGTCGTGTCTGACTCTGTGTGACCCCATGGACTGCAGCCCACCAGGCTACTCCGTCCATTGGATTTTCCAGGCAAGAGTACTGGGGTGGGGTGCCATTGCCTTCCCCGGCCTGGCAGGCTACAGGGTCGAAAAGAGTCAGACACAACTTAGCGACTAAACAACAACAACGTTCATTTACTGAGGCTGCCGAAACAAATTATCACAACTAGGTGGCTTAAAACTATAGAAGTTCGTCCTCTCAAATTATGAACCAGACATCCTCAGTCAAGGTGTTGGCACAGTTGGTTCCTCCTGGAAGCTGAGGGAAATGGCCTTATGCCCCTTTCTTCACTTTTGGTGGCTGTTTATAATCCTTGACATCCCTTGACTTGTAGATACATTTCTCCAAACTGCCTCTATTCTCACATGGTCTTCAGTCCTGTGTGTCTCCCCTCTCTCGTTCTGCTTCCCCATCTATTCTAAGGCCTTGTCATAGGATTTAGAATTGCCCCAATCCAGGATGATCTCATCTCCAGATTCTTAATTACATCTGCAAAGACCCTTTTTCTGAATAAAGTCACGTGTGTAGGTTCCAGGGGTTAAGGCTTGGATGTTTCTTTTGGGGAGCCACTGTTCAACCCACTACAGGCAGGTTTATATTTTAAAATATCCAAACCATTATTTCAATCAAATTTTATTTTTTTAAACCAAACTTTTTCTTATCTAGTAATTTACTACTATAATAGAAATGACATCTGGCAGAAAATGTGACATGCCCAGGTGAATATTGTTACAGTTTTACTTCTTATATGTTTCCTAGCTTTAAGCTGTTAGAATTATCCCATTGCTCCACTTTCAACCATTGTTCCTAAAATCAGGGATGCTGGGCAAAGGGGTTCCTCCCTCTATGCAATGCTCCAGCATTGCATACCTCCTTGACTGGAGAAAAATCAGTCTCTCTGTGTCAATGGGAAGGAAAAAAAAAATGATGATGAAAGAGCAGAGTGGGTAGAGTATTGGGGAGAGAGAGAAAAATAGGCAATGGAGGAGTCTGTCCTCAGACACGAGAGAAAAAAAGCAGGAAATGTGATTTGTGTGGAACAAGTCCTTGAAGATATCTGCCTCTCCCAAAGAAATTTTGTAGCCACCCCAGAACTTAACTGTGATTTCTAGCGCCATCTACTGGGACATATAGGAACCAGCTCAGACGGGAGCCAGGAAAAAAAAAAAAAAACGAAACAGTTGGCCACACCTTCAGTCATTTTAAGGGGGCCGCGTTTACCGAGACTTGACTCTTTTCTGTCCGTCCTAATAAGGATCTAACAGGACTTAGCAAACACCTGGCCGTCTTCGGTACATTCTTCACTCTTTAAGTACATGAGGGAGCGGGAGGCAGGGCGCGGGTTCCCGAATTCATCCAGGTGTTGCAGTTTGTTAGAGAGGCTTGTAACAACAGGGTTTGTGTCTCTTTCCTCCACCTTACCAAGAGCATGGTGTCTGGCCCAGAAAGTAAAAGTGAAGTAGCTCGGTCGTGTCCGACTCTTTGCGACCCCATGGACTGTAGCCTACCAGGCTCCTCCATCCATGGGATTTTCCAGGCAAGAGTACTGGAGTAGGTTGCCACAGAGCAGCCTCTCAAAAAAAAAAAAAAAGCCTATTGAGTATAAAAAAGGAAATTCCAACTTAAGAATTCTACTTCTTAGCAGGGTGGGATGGGGAGGGAAGTGGGAGGGAGATTCAAGGACATATATGTACCTATGACTGATTCATGATGATGTTTGGCAGAAACTAATAATACTGTAATACAATTAGGCTTCAGTTAAAAATAAATGTAACAAAAAGAATTCTACTTCCGGATTTCCCTGGTGGTCCAGTGAAGAATCCTCCTGCAAATGCAGGAGACACAGGGTGGATCCCAGGTCTGGGAAGACTCCACATGCTGCACGGCAACTAAGCCCATGCTCCACAAGCCAAGCCACTGCAAGAGAGGCCCGCACACCTGCCATTAGAGAGTAGCCCGAATGCACCAACAGAGACCCAGCACAGCCAAAAATAAAGAATTTTTTAAAAAAAGAATTCTACTTCTTGTTGACCATTACTTGTGGACAAATTTGTAAAAAAACAAATGGCAAGCCAAGCCACAAGAGAAAACTGGATTACCTATGACTTACTCTACTCCAGTCTTTGGATTTTATTAAGCAGTCCATAGGATGCTCGCTGAGGCCCAGTTACAGTGGAGAGTGGCCACTGTGCTCCATGGAGGAAATCACCCCTTAGCGCAGCTGACCTTCTCACCCTACTGTCCTCCGCTCAAAGGGCAAAGAGCTGAGGTGTGCACCAGTGTACAGGTGTGTGAAATACTAATATAAGTCTTTTTCCAGGTGGTGCAGTAATAAAGAATCCGCCTGCCAATGCAGGAGACTTGAGATTCAAGTTTGATCCCTGGGTTGGGGAGATTCCCTAGAGAAGAAAATAGCAACCCACTCCAGTATTCTTACTGGAAAATTCCAAGGACAGAGGAGCCTGGTGGGCTACAGTTCATGGGGCCTCAAAGAGTTAAGACAGGACTGAGCACACACAGACTCATATTGGTCTCTGACCTGCCATAGAGAGTTGCCATTGGTACTTGCCATAGAGTTCCTAAAACTTCTACCATTTCCTGGATGATAGGATAAGTTTTCATTCTAAGGGGTGACTCTTGGTAGATGTCTGGATGAGAGCTAGACATCAGAAAGACCAAGCTGAGGCAGGGTGGGGGGAACCCAGGATCCTTAACTGCAGTGCTTGTACCTGGACATGCATCTCCTGGAGCAACAGAATACAAAGAAACTATAAGGAACTAAAAATAACTGCCTGCATGTGCAGCTGGGGCAAATTATTAACAAGATACAAAAAGACCAGAACCCAACTGCCACTTCTGATGAGCCAGGAGCAGAAGCAGGGAGCTGGGCATGATTCCTGCACATAGCCCCACCAAGGAGTAGGCAGACCACCTAAGCCACCCCTCCAGCTTGACCCACAATAAGCCCCAACCTTCACCCTCTTCAAGAGACCAGTTTGCCCTGTTGGAGAGTGAGCCAGGCACCTGTTACTTGTCCTTGCTCCCTCCTGCTGCAACACAAATTCCAGTAAAGACTTGCCTGCCATTCTTGTCAGGCCTCCTACTCATTTCTGTTGATTAAAGACTCCAAGAACCTGGGCTGGTAATAAAGCCTTGATATGATAGAAGCTAGGAACTTCCACCCCCAGCCCTCATCTCCTGGAGCAACAGAATACAAAGAAACTATAAGGAACTAAAAATAACTGCCTGCATGTGCAGCTGGGGCAAATTATTAACAAGATACAAAAAGACCAGAACCCAACTGCCACTTCTGATGAGCCAGGAGCAGAAGCAGGGAGCTGGGCATGATTCCTGCACATAGCCCCACCAAGGAGTAGGCAGACCACCTAAGCCACCCCTCCAGCTTGACCCACAATAAGCCCCAACCTTCACCCTCTTCAAGAGACCAGTTTGCCCTGTTGGAGAGTGAGCCAGGCACCTGTTACTTGTCCTTGCTCCCTCCTGCTGCAACACAAATTCCAGTAAAGACTTGCCTGCCATTCTTGTCAGGCCTCCTACTCATTTCTGTTGATTAAAGACTCCAAGAACCTGGGCTGGTAATAAAGCCTTGATATGATAGAAGCTAGGAACTTCCACCCCCAGCCCCACTCCCACCCACTGGGCAATGGAGGGTTAGTAATCGCTGGTGCCTCCATGATGAGGACTCCAGAAGCTCCCATGATCACAGGGCCCTGAGTGCCTTTAGGTGGGTGAACACACAGAGATACAAGGAGGGGGGCTGCCCAGAGAGGGCGTGGAGCCCCACACCCTTTCCCACAAACCTTGCCCTCTGTAGTTTCTATCCGGCTGTTCTGAGTAGTATTCTTTGATAATAAACTGGTTATTTAAGCAAACTGTTTTCCCGAGTTCTGTGAGGCACTCTGACCAATGATCAAACCTGAGGAGAGGGTCATAAGAACCTCAGTGTACAACCAGTTGATTAGACTGCCATGCCTGCGTGCTTAGTCACGTCCAACTCTTTGTGACCCTTTGGGCTATAGCCTGCCAGGCTCCTTCGTCCATAGGGTTTTCCAGGCAAGAATACTGGAGCGGGTTGCCATTTCCTCTCCAGGGGATCTTCCCAAACCAGAGACTGAAACTGCGTCTCCTGTGTTTCCTGTTGAGCCATTGGGGAAGCCCATTAGTTGATCAGAAGCACAGGTAACAACCTGGGCTTGCAATGTGGAGACAGGATCTGAAGCAGGGTCGGGGGACAGTCTCATGTGGTCTGCACTAACCCCAGAAAGACAGTGTCAGATTTGAATTGAATTGTATGACAGAGTTGGCGTCAGAGTTGGAGAACTATTAAGTATCGTGGGGTGGGGTGGGGGGGGACCCACACGTGATATCAGAGTATTCTGAATGTGAATAGAGGCAAACCACAAGGTGTTTTTCCTAGACAAGGTGGGAGACCACAGTCCAGTTACCAAGTGACAGTTGCTGCTTGCATCTCAGAGCTAAGCTATAGTCTGATGAGAATAACATCCCATCAGTTAGGGCTTCCTTGGTGGCTCAGATGGTCAAGAATCTACCCGCAATACAGGAACCTGGGTTCAATTCTGGGTTGGGGAGATCCCCTGGAGAAGGGAATGGCAACCCACTCGTTTTCTTGCCTGGAGAATCCCCATGGACAGAGGAGCCTTGTGGGCTATATAGTCCATGGGGTCACAGTCGGACACGACTGAGCAACTAACACCCCCCTCACCTCAGAACACAGCCACTCATAGAACCTACCGCTCAGTGGGCTTCAACTTTGGCTGCACAACATTATCACCTAGAAAGCTTTTGTAAAATTCTGATGCTGCACTCCCATGTCCACAGCAGCACTGTTTAACAGTAACCCACACATGGAAACAACCTAAGTGTCCACTGAGGAATGAAAAGATAAAGACACGAGATACACGCACACAATGGAATATCATTCAGTCATTAAAAAAAAAAAATGAAGTCGTGCCATTTGCAACAAGGACAGAAATTCAGGGCATTATGCTCAGTGAAATAAGTCAGGCAAAGCAAGATAAATTATCATGTAGTCTCACTTAGAGGTGCAATCTAAAAACAGGAAAACAAGCTCATAGATGCAGGGGAGAGACTGGTGGCTGCCAGAGGCAGAGGGGCAAGGGCAAAGAGGCGGCAGTGGTGGCAGAATGGGGGGTCAAAAGACAAACTTCCAGTTAAAAAGTAAGCAAGTCAGAAAAAAAAAAGCAAGTCATGGGCATGTAATGTACAACATAGTTAATAACACTGTATTAGTGTTAGTTGCTCAGTCATGTCCAACTCTTGTGACCCCATGGACTGTAGCCTGCCAGGCTCCTCTGTCCATGGGATTCTCCAGGCAAGCATACTGGAGTGGGTTGCCATTTCCTCCTCCAGGAATAATACTGTATTGCATATTTGAAAGTGACCAAATGAGTAGATTTTAAAAGTTTGTATCACACACATCTCTCTTAGTTTCCTATTGTTGTTATAACAGTCTACCACAAACTTAGTGGCTCAAACAACCCAAATTTATTACCTTATAGGTCTACAGTGCAGAAGTCAGAAAGTTCTCTGGACTAAATTATTGGCTTAATAATACTGTATTGCATATTTGAAAGTGACCAAATGAGTAGATTTTAAAAGTTTGTATCACACACATCTCTCTTAGTTTCCTATTGTTGTTATAACAGTCTACCACAAACTTAGTGGCTCAAACAACCCAAATTTATTACCTTATAGGTCTACAGTGCAGAAGTCAGAAAGTTCTCTGGACTAAATTATTGGCTGATTTGCGTTCCTTACTGGGGGCTCTAGAGGAGAAATGGCTTTCTTACCTTTTCCAGCTTCTAGAGGCTTTCGAGTTCCTTCCATCTTCAAAGCCAGCCAAGCATTTCTCATATCACAGATTTGGCTTTACTGCCTCGCTCACCCACATTTAAAGACTCTTGTGATTATGTTAAGCCCACCTGGATAATCTAGGATAATCTCCATATATTAGAGTCAGCTGGTTAGTAACGTCAAATCTTTCTGCTGCCTTAATTCCCCTAGCCAAGTAATGTAACATATCCCCGGGATGCTGGAATTAGGATGAGGACATCTTTGGGGACCATTTTTCTGCCTATCTGGACTTCCCTGATGGCTCAGCGGTAAAGAATCCACCTGCAATGCAGGCTGCTGCTGCTACTGCTGCTAAGTCGCTTCAGTCGTGTCCAACTCTGTGCGAACCCATAGACGGCGGCCCACCAGGCTCCCCCGTCCCTGGGATTCTCCAGGCAAGAATACTGGAGTGGGTTGCCATTTCCTTCTCCAATGCAGGAGACACAGGAAATGCAGGTTCTATCCTTGGATCAGGAAAATCCCTTGGAGGGAAAGGCAACCCACTCCAGTATTCTTGCCTGAAAAATCCCATGGACAGAGGAGCCGGTGGGCTTCAGGCTATGAGGGTTGCAGAAAGT
Source organism: Oreotragus oreotragus (assembly GCA_006410675.1). Taxonomy (NCBI): domain Eukaryota; kingdom Metazoa; phylum Chordata; class Mammalia; order Artiodactyla; family Bovidae; genus Oreotragus; species Oreotragus oreotragus. The sequence continues at coordinate 433,012 of SJYX01021218.1, read as the reverse complement.
CAGACACAACCTTGCGACTGACATGCGTTCTGCTATCAACATGAAGCTGAGAACTACTGGTTTATCTGTAAGAAGAGGGACTCAAGAAGTAGCTGTCACCATGGACTGTAGCCATCCAGACTCCTCTGTCCATGGGATTGTCCAGGCAAGAATACTGGGATGGGTTGCCATTCCCTTCTCCAGGGGATCCTCTTGACCCAGGGATCAAACCTATCTCCTGTTTGTCAGATGGATTTTTTACTACTGAGCCACCTGGCAAGCCCTTCATAAGCCTAAGTTAGGCAAAATTCTTATAAAGACCCATTTGCATCAATGCAAAAGTGAATAGCATACTGTGATCATTTCACAATATTTACAAATATTGAATCATTGTGCTGTACACCTGAAAGTAGTATAATGTGTCAGTTACACTTCAGTTTTTAAAAATATGTAATAAAACGAAACACCACTCCCACTTTCTCTACAAACACATACACCCACACTAAAGTGAATAGCTCTCCCAAAAGAAAGATGGCATACAGCCAATGGCATTGCCTTGTACACACAAAACCCTTTCCTCACAACCTAGCGAGCCACACTGAGTCAAGTCAGTCTAGTTTGAGAAAAGCCTGAATCACGTGTCCTGGTGAACACAGTGGTCTCTATTGGCACAAATCTAGGAAATTAAGCTGAAAGATGCCCAACTATAATTTCTGCACGTTGGTCTTTCTTCAGCCTTTAAAGTGTTAGTCACTCAGTCGTGTCCAACTCTTTGCAACCCCATGCACTGTCGCCTGCCAGGCTCCTCCATCCATGGGATTTTTCAGGCAAGAATACTGGAGCGGATTGCCATTTCCTTCTCCAGGGGACTGAATGCAGGTTCCCCGCTTTGCAGGCAGACTTTTTACCGTCTGAGCCACCAGGGAAGACTTCAGCCTTGAGAGACACATGTAACCAACCTTACTCATCTTACAAACCCAGTCTTTCAAAAATTTAAAATGATTATCATCGCCCCTGAGTGCCTCTTCCCACCTCCAAACGCTTCTCTCCAGTGAGGCTAATTCCTTGGACTACTCTTCCTAAGACATAGTTGAGACTTCGTTATCATTCTGGTAATTCTCTAGCTTGGCTATGCCACCATGCTACAGAATTGTGCTGTTGAAAGTCTGCACAGCACTAGAGGGTGACCCTCCAACTCAGACCCTCTATAACCTATCCTAATACCGGATGAGTTTACAAACTAGAAAACGATGGAGGATACCAAAGCTGAGTCCCTTGGGGTCGAAGGCAAGCCAAGAGATAACCTTCCCTTTACATGGTGCCAGGGAAGACCCTCTCCTGAAGAAGACCTCATTATTTCTAATGGATGTGATCTAAAAACATTATCCTGCACATATGGATTTCTTCTCAACAGGCTGCAAACTGTGTAAGGACGACAACACAGTTTTGAAATATGCTTTGCCTCGAGAGGGTAGAGTCCATTTAAAGGGCCTGTGGGGAGAGGAGCTGGGGTGGTGGATTTCCCATAGCTATTAAGTCAGTCTTGGCTTACTATTAGAAGAGATGAACTGGCATAATATTTTCAATTGGCTCAAGTGAGATTTGGGTTAGATGCAGTTTTGGTTTAACTATCCTTTATCTGAAATTACATGAGACAGTGCATTGAAT